>JACEGR010004011.1:0-94330 GCA_014170235.1 Listronotus bonariensis | reverse complement strand
AAATAAAATAATCTTCATCTCTATAAACCACATCATACATAATACATTTTGCGGATCAGCTTATCCATGTGCTAGCCCACATGGTCTTTTGCTCTCTATAGCCAGGGTCCCTGCATAACGCGTGATGCCCTAAGCAACTCTGGCAGTGCAGTGCAAATTTTTATATTCACGCAAAAGAGTTCTATTGTCGAGCAATAAATGTGAGTGTTCAATGAATTTGTCCGCACTCTAAGCGATCAATTTTCGTATTCACGGTGCTGATACTACACTCCGGAGAATTCGAGATTTTTGGAACCGTTGTTTTTGGCAGTGTCTCAGAAGGAAACTGAACGTCCTAAGCTAAAAACTATAATATTGTTTTTTTTTCGGGTGCTAGTTGATTTTTATGTGACATAATTAATATTTCTTAGAAAGAAAAACAATGGGTAGTGAATTAGGAGACTGCAAATAAATAATAAAATAAAAAGCAATAAAAGGTACAGAAACTTTATTTGTGAGGTTAAATTTGGTGGCAGATCGGAAAGATCAAGTTCACCCTAAAGTCCTATTCATGCGAAACTTTAACTGGGCTTGGTGACAATACGCATTTATTCGTTTTGCTCTTGCTCTTACAAAAGCAACCTGGCACCGAGTTGGTTCGAATTTTAATTAAACTAGTGCAGAGCGAAATTAGAATTGCTTGCTCCAAGTTCCTGTTTTATGAATTTACTATTAGTTTGCAATTAGTAGGATAATCTGGAACTGCTTATTGCTCATCATAAGAGTCGTGTCTCTCCAAAAGGTTTATATAACATTTTTGCTAATATCCGTGAAAAGGAGACAATCTTAAGCAAAGACAGAACAAGATTACAAATTATCACGAAAGGTTTCAATGCAGGCGTTCTTTGTTTAATGTCTACGTGCTATTGCTCAACTCACAGAAACTTAATTGAAAGGATCGAGCTGGCACGACGTGAATTCTGGCCAATATTAATTACACACTTATTGGACATTTTTTTTTAATTCTAGGTTGATGCAATTGTTAATGCAGCAAATGAGACCCTTCTTGGCGGTGGAGGTGTAGATGGCGCTATACACCGTGCTGCCGGTAAATCGCTAAAGCTTGAATGTCAAACTCTAGGAGGTTGTCCCACTGGTGAAGCTAAAATAACTGGAGGATACAAATTACCATCTAAATGTAAGGCAAAGCTCCAGGGCTTTCTCTATCATCTTTTATATCATTATTTGCTTATAACACAACAATTAAATTTTTGTACAGGGTATTCTCTTTAACTAACGCCATAAAAGTAGCATTTTTAAATGGAACACCTTATTTATTAAAACATTTTTAAATTATATGGTCAATTCTAAGTGTTATCGTCGGTATAAAGGTAAACGTCACTAAGTAGCATTTTTCTTAAAAATGAGTTAAGCATACCCAAGTTACTTGTTGTAATAGTTCTATCATATAAATAACTCAAAACTGCCATGTTTGACTTCTAAAGCCCTTAAGTAAAATATTAAATTTCACTAAGTGCAAGAAAAACTTTTGTGGGAACGGTAAAACTCCCTAAGCAACTTAAATCGTAAATACATAAATATTCCGTATGTGTCACTTGGTGAGTTTTTTTGTGATGATTGGTGATGTATTAAGTCAAATCCATTAATTTAGTTTTAAGTTTAGTGATATTAACAATTATTTCTAGTGTTTTTATGTGCAGTTATATTACCATATTTATGCACTATACTGTAAAATTACTGAGTTATAAAAGTGGTAAAATTCACTAAGCACGAAAACTGTTATTTCTGACAATCTTTGGATTTTTTTTGTAAAAGTTAGAGGCTATTATTAATAGAATCCATTACTTTTCTTTGATAGCAAGATAAAACATGATAGCAAAGGCTTTTTTTTAAAGCAAATTTTATATAAAATTGGTGATATCTCCAAAACATAAAATTGTTACTTAGCTAGTTTTACCTTTAAATAAGTATATCAATATAAAATACAGGTAATGTACCTACATATTAGTAGATTTTATTTTAGTTTTTTATAATTTTCTTTTGCTTTACTGGAATTTTTTTGACACTTGTAAAATAGCGTAACTTTTAGTTCTTTTTTATCTAAAGAATCATTTTTTGTGAAGAAGAAATATAAAATCAAAAAATTAACAAATAGATAAAAATTTCAATGACTTTAAAGTATTGGGTGATCATCTGAATTACCTTGATTTTTTATTGGTATATTTAATTAATTAATATAAGCCAACAAAATATGACTGCTTAAGGGTCAATAACTCAAAAACAGGAAAAGATAGCCTTCTAGTACCCTCTTCGAAAAATACTTAAAATTGACCATGTAATCCAAAAATGTTATAGTAATTAGGGTGTTCCATTAAAAAAATAAACATTATTTATGATGTACATCTTTTGTTTTTTTATTACGAATTTCAAATTTTCCGAGCCAAACTACATCGATTGGCTATCTTAAATTTCTTAAAAAATAAGGAAAAACTCAAAAATAAGCAATTTTTTCTCTTAAATAAAGTGTCCTGTACATACTTATCTCACTTTAAGAATTATCTTTTCATGCAATGTTTAACACATTCTCTTTACTATTTTTAGATGTTATTCATACTGTTGGACCTGTTGGTGAAAAGCCATCTTTACTTAAAAATTGCTATATCAATAGTCTGAAAATAGCTACATCAAATAACCTCCGAACTATCGCTTTTCCATGCATATCCACAGGAATTTATGGATACCCCAATGAAGCTGCAGCACATGTAGCTTCATATGCAGTCAGAAAATATTTGGAAGAACATGGTGACACGATAGATAGAGTCTTATTCTGTCTCTTCTTAGAGATTGATAAGGTAGTTTATGAGGGAGTCTTGCAGTCATATTTTCCTGTAAAATTGGTAGATTAAGTCGATACTCTGTATCTATATTAGAATCTATACAGGTGATCATTCTTAAGTCAGCACTATTACTAGCTTCCTTATTATTGGAGATACAAAGTCGGTTAAATTAGTAAAGTTGTGGTACTTTTTCCGCTGATTAACGTGCTGCCAACCGAAAAACAATTGAACATCGGGTTTTTGATTTCTTACAAAAAATGTACCTTTTTAAATGGAACCCCTGTATATTACCATTTGAAGATCTATCAAAACGCTTTAAAAAAGTTCACATGTGATATATCAAATTTTTAGTAGTTTCGGAAATAATGCCATCCTCGGGAATTTAATAGTAAACCGGCATTTTTAAAATAAAACACTCTGTATATTACATCACCATTAAATAGATATTTTAAAGAGCTTTAAGAAAATACCTCATTAGATATGTCCATCCCTTATAGTTTTGGAAATATGGCTATCCAAATCTAAAAAATAGTAGATATTTTAAAGTGTCTTTTTTATGTTCAACACTAAACTTAGTATTTATAGCTTAGAGCTGAAGATATGGGAATTTAACATAATGTTCAGATTTAAATGGCAATATTTTTGAAACTAAAAGAGGAAGACATATCCAATGTGGTATTTTCTTAAAGCACTTTAAAATATCTATTTAATGGTGATGTATGGATGGCCAATATGGCCATATTTCCGAAACTATTAAGAATTGGATATATCACATGTGGACTTTTTTAAAGCTCTTTGATAAATCCTTCAAATGGTGACATAATATATAGGGTGTTCCATTTAAAAAAAGCATGTTAATCAGCGAAAAAAGTACTACAACTTTACTAATTTAAACAACTTCGTATCTCCAATGATAAGGAAGTTAGCAATAGTGCCGACTTAAGAATAATCACCCTGTAGTTACTGGTTTTTATTTATAAATTATATATATAAATAAATAATAACACATTTAAATTATACATGTTTTAACTAGGGCTTGTTATTTGATAAAGAAAGCTCAGTAGATTTAATTCAGTTAATGCCAAAAACTATTATGTTTACTTTCAATTTTAAAGTGGTTTTAAGAAGTTAAACTTGTTGGTAGAAAAACTATGGCGTGGGTATAAATAATTATTCTCCTATTTACATAAATATGTGGGATATTTTCACTGAAAATAAAAGTTATGCTAGCTGGTAACAAAAAAATATTGTCCAAGATCTGTATATTTTCATAGGATCTGTTTTTTATTATATTTTTAATTGTATTAAAATAAATAAATAAATATGTTTTACATATGTCTTATTTTATAAATGCTTACTAGAAACTTAAACGACATTAAACCAGCATATTTTTGGGAGCAGGTTTTTTTTGCGTCAAGGCGAAATAATTTAGTTTAAATGTTCACGTCCAGCGCAAGGCAATGCGTATTCACTTTTGTTTGTCGCCAGCGATCAACGTGTTGCGCTCACTGGAAAAATGCAAACAATATTTTTACGAGTACCTACGGGTGAAGCTGGGATGGGCGCAATATCCTCGACTGGACGCAAAAACCTGCTCCTAAGAAAATGCCGCTTAATAGTTATATAAAGGTGCTCGCCCACTTAATGACGCGTCGCGGCGAGAAAAATCCGCATGCGAAGTTTACATGTAAATAAATAGAACCCCGCCAATTGAACGCCCTTATTTACTTAGTTCATATATTTGCGAACTGCGATTAGCCGAACATGTTCTAATTTGGTCAAGTTTAAATGTGTGACCAATTAAAAGACGTTCCACAAATCGCATTTTGCATGTATATGCACTAACTTTTTCCATTTATTTACACAGGAACTTCTCGGGCTGATTTTTTTCTAACCGCGTCGTCTAAGTGGGTGAGGTAAATAATAGTTTTCTAAAATTAAACTTGTGTATATTTTTTAAAATTTAAATTTTGCAAGCTTCCAATATAGAATCTGTAATATATCAAATAACAGCGACAATACCTACATTTGTTGGCTTTAAGAAAATGGTATTTGAAAATAACGAAACGGCTTCACTATATGTAGTTATGAAAAAATAAACATCACAAAAATAAATAACAGGCCTGTTCACAGAGAATTAATTCGGGTGTGGGACCGGTTGAATGCTCCACTTTTTAACACGCTTTTATTAGCTTGGGTTGTATCTATCTATCTATCTATCATGTAACGGAATCTTTGAGCCTAATTTTTACCAACTCCCAGCGATTCAATTTCTTTGAAACTTTGCACACGTATCAAGGACCGATGACAATGCAATAATTTAAAAACAGTATCCCGTTATCCTGATTAGGACCGCCAGGATAAATAAATTCCTTTACAGATCCTCTGTGTCCTAATACTACTCTTGACAAAATGGCGAAGGAATTTTTTAGTGAATAAACTGGAGCGTTTATTTTTAAATATTTAACTTTAGTTAAAAATTTGGTTTTGTATTAGGATCGTGTGAGATCTTTAGACGGTATGCGGATTGAAGAATTGAACTGCTCTAAGTTAACGGGAAAAACCCCATGCAACAGTGAAGCTTTAAATGAAATGATGAGATTACGAAATAGTTCGTAAAACATTTCAATATCACATGACCGCAGAAAACTAATTGATATATCGAACTTAGAAATGAAAAATAAATAATAGTTTAAAAAACTAAAAAACACGCTTTTATATGCAACCGAACTAAAAATTAGGAAATAATTTTTCATTACAAAGAGTTTGTCACTTCAGAATAAAAGCGTGGGGTGCTTAATATATTAAATGTTATAATTATTCTATTTGCAAATATCTATGAGGGAAAAGCTATGAAAAATAGTAAAATGCACCCCACGCTTTTTACTCTGAAGTGACAAACTCTTTGTAATGAAAAATTATTTTCTAATTTTTAGTTCGGTTGCATATAAAAGCGTGTTTTTTAGTTTTTTTAAACTATTATTTATTATCGGACAAGTTTACCACAATATTTTACACTTTTAAACATTGTGCTAAAAATAATAAAGGTTACAGTCACGAAACCCGCCGAGTCCGATACCCAAAACATATGTTTGAGCCTTACGATTTCATGACTGTAACCCTTACCTTTTTGGACACAATGTTTAAAAATTGCGTATAAAATATTGGGCGTTTTCAGGATTTTAGGAGTACTTTGCCGCTTAACCGCTGCCCTGGCTCAGTGTCAAAATTATCAAATTAAACCAATAGGATGGCTTTATTTTGACAGTTATGACACTCCGCTTACCCAGGGGTCACGCGGCTGAATAAACTTGTCCGACAGAAAAAGTAACGCGTTCGTCCAGTCCGACATCCCAAACATTTGACATTGACACGCTGGGTTAAAGAGCCGCTTCCATATATGGCGGTATAAAGATTCGCAGTAGACTTGTCAAAAGAAACCCCTAAAAGGTTTTAAAGGGTTCTTACACAGCCCTCCATAGGCTGTGAGTCCTATATGAAGTCCATTTCATTACTGACCCAGCCATTATCTCCGCTAACAGGCCTATAATCATTAATCAGGTGACTAGTTGGAAACTGGAAATATTTGTGAAATCTGATTGACGCTGACTAGTTTGTGATTTCTCTGCGAGAATAATTAAAATTCCAAAAAAAAAAAACAAAATTGAGTCATTAAAAAAAATAAAAAAGTCTGAAATTTTTTAGAAAACAATTTTTTTTTGAATTTTATTCCGCTAAGTTTAACACTTTTATCAATAAAAACTTCAAAACTTTTTGTTGCATTGGGTTAAAAATTATGATAATTTAAAATAAAAATCGCGATCCTTTAATTCTTTTTCAAAAATTCGATCGAATACAACCAACTTTCCGAGGGCCATATCATCATTAAATGCCCATAGGTATTTAAAATTAGGTGTGTTTTAGTAAAAAAATTATTCGGTTACAAAGGATATGACATAAAACGGGGGGAGCATGCCCGCTCCTGATCGAATAAAACAAACAAACGGTTCGATGGATTGAATAAACTTTGTGGAGTTTTTGTAGGCATATTGAACTGTAAAAGGCACACTTAACATTACTGGTTTTCTGGATAATTTCAATTTGGCGGCTGATGAGATATTGATATCTATGTAACGGAATCTTTGAGCCTAATTTTAACCAACTCCAGCTATTCGGATTTCTTTGAAACTTTGCATACGTATCAAGGACCGATGAAGATGCAATAATTTAAAAACAGCATCCCGTTAAGTTCCAGCATTTCAGAAGAACTGAAAAGTGAAAATCGTACGTTCTGGCGGATGCGCCAGATTAGACAATTGAATAATCGAACTTGACAACATTTGCCGACGGGTTGGGGACAGGGGCTCAATTCTGCTAAATTGAACTCTGATTCGTTCGCTGAACGTATTCGTTCCGGGAGCGTATAACCTTCATCTGTTTTTTTTTTTTTTTAACGAACGAATAACCTTCACTGTTTTTTAAAACAGGCGGTCATAAAACAGAAATCTGTATTACCAACTGACATCTGACAAAATTCACAGTCATAACATAACCTAAAATTCCTTTAATGTGAAATTAAAGTTGAAAAAATCAGTTAACTAAGCTATTAAAACAAAGTATACACTTTAATTGAAATACAAGAAGCAAATAAATAATTAACATGGTCCTCCGCAGCCAGAATAATCATGTCGTAAGCAAAATAGTTCCGAAAATATTTTTTAGTGAATAAACTGGAGCATTTATTTTTAAAAAATTAATTGATATAACGAACTAATAATGAAAATAATTAATTAGTTTATAAAACACGCTTTTATATGCAACCGAACTAAAATTAGAAAATAATTTTTCATTAAAAATATTGTAACTTCATAGTAAAAAGCGTGGGTGCATTATTACTATTTTATGTCATAACTTTTCCATTATAGATATTGGCAATATCTATGATGGAAAGTTATGAACATTTAATAGTATTAATGCACCCCACGCTTTACTATGAAGTTACAATATTTTTTTAATGAAAAATTATTTTCTAATTTTTAGTTCGGTTGCATATAAAAAGCGTGTTTTTTAGTTTTTTTAAACTATTAATTATTTTAACACGCTTTTATTAACTTGGGTTGTAACTATCTAATATCTACCTATCTATCTATGTAACGGAATCTTTGAGCCTAATTTTAACCAACTTCCAGCTATTCGATTTCTTTGAAACTTTGCACACGTGTCAAGGACCGATGAAGATGCAATAATTTAAAAACAGTATCCACGTTATCTTTTTGAATCGCCAGGAAAAAAATTCACATTATATTATAAAAACAACACCTAGGATGCCATCTGTTGGCAAATTTCAAACTTTGCTATTAAATGAAGAAGAATATTTTTAGTTTTTACACAATTTGGTTAGTTGCACCATTATGTTCAATTTTTATGAACAATAAAAATATAGGGTTAGTTACTCATCATTAGTTCAAGGATTCCATAATAAAAATTACATTATGTGTAATGTATACATAATACATAATGTGCAATTAATAAAATTAACATTCTTTTTTGGATCGCCAGGAGAAAAATTTTCTTTATATTATAAAAATATAAAAACAACACCTAGGTTGCCACCTGTTGGCAACATTTCAAACTTTGCTATTAAATGAAGAAGAAATTTTTAGTGGGTTTGCAATATATTGGCAACGGTCCAAACATTGCCTGATTGCCATCTGTTGGCAAAATTTCAAACTTTGCTACTTAATGAAGAAGAAATTTTTAGTGAGTTGCAATCTGTTGGAAAAATTTTAAAATTTGCCACTCTTGTTCATTAAAAATATTTTCGCCATTTTGTCAAGAGTAGCAGAAACTAAAAATGAAAATAATTAATAGTTTAAAAACTAAAAACACGCTTTTATATGCAACCGAACTAAAAATTAGAAAATAATTTTTCATTAAAAAAATATTGTCATTTCATAGTAAAAAGCGTGGGGTGATAAAAATATTAAATGTTATAATTATTATATTTGCAAATATCTATGATGGAAAAGTTATGAAAAAATAGTAAAATGCTAATTTTTAAGCGAAATACAGCTACTTGAAAAAGGTAAAAAAATTTGGAGTTTTTTTGTATCCTTTAATTATTTCCGCTAGTGTATATGGTTGTGAGAATTGTCAAAATGATCGCAACAAGTTTTTAAAAAGCAAGGTTAGTTTATATTTATAAGGTTGCGACATATCCTCAACTTTAAGGTGGTTCGAGGTCGGGGACGCAAGGAAAGGCACTCCACGGAGAAAAGTTGGCAAGACTGGGTAAAATCAAAGCAGATGATCAATCCAGTGGCCTCTAGAATTTGCTCATTTTATTTTTCATTGTTTTGAAATTGATATTTGTTGAAAGATATAATTCCAAATGTTTTTTATTTAAAGTAAAAGAATTTACAATTTAATAATAATTAAAAACTGTTGTATAAACGGTTGTTCTACTAATGCAATAAACTGTATATCGCCGGCACTGGACAACATGGCCGAAAAATGGGAGATTTACGTCATAACACGTCAAAGCAATATGGCCGAATGTCGCGACCCTATATAGACCCAAGATCGTTTAATAGGTAAGGTTGCCTCATTACGTCACATATGTACCGCACTGCTGGTTCCTTATTGGCGCCAACATAGCAAACAAGGATGTCTAGACGGATAATGCTATGAGGGCGAAAGAGCGCGATATACAATATTTAAAAATCAGCTAGAATAATCAATAATTTATTAATAGGAAATAAAGAAGTTACGGTAATAACTGGAATTAACAGTATTTAAAAGTATTTCTTTAATATTGACAAAAAACACAAACCACACTGTTAAAAACTTTATTAAATAATGAGCAAAATACATATGTGACGTATGGTCCGCCATGTTGCAAGGTTTACGAGGCAACCTTACCTATTAAACGATCTTGATATAGACCGACTTTGTTTAAAAGTAGGTATTTTAAATATCTTAAAAACCTTTTAACCGATTTGGATAAAATTCGATACACTTATTTAATGTTATAAGGCACTTGAAAAGCTCTACCCAGAATAAAAGTCATTTTTTCGTGTTAACCGTATTTACCGGAGTGGTTAAAACCGCATTTGAAATGAGAATATACATATGAGAGATAGGAATTCAAATGTTTCTAAAAGGTTTTGAATCGTCTTAATAAGAAAAACGCCTTAAGACAATAGGGCCCAGTGACGTCTCAGTGAGCACTACAGCCAATATTATTAAGAAAAAAAGTGCGCCACTGACTTATGAAGTTTTTATACATAATATTGTAAACTAAGCGATAAAAGATGCAACTTTTTATTCTCTTGTATTTTTGTCATATCTCGCTTCGTTTTCGGGAAAAAAATGAAGCCACTTTTAGTTAGTATAAAAAGTAGCCGTAAACGGCATAAAATAAAACCCAAAATTTAAAAGATTACAATTTTGACCTTAGTAAATAAAAAAATAACAATTTTTGATAAAATACACAATTGCCTATTTATTTTAAGGCAAATAACTAATTGTTGTATTTTAATTTTTGCTTTTAATATCATATTCTCATTGTTTATGTGTACTTTTAGAAGAAATTAAAGCAGCTTTAATGCTTTTTCTCGAAAACGAACGCAGATTCGAAGAAAATACAAAAGACTAAAAAGTTAAATTATAAATTGCTTAATCGGAAAAAATAAACTTTATAAAATGTTAATGGCGCACTTTTTTACAATAATATTGGCTGTGGTGCCAAAGGACCCAATAATCCTAATCCAGGCAAAGCTTTACAAGCGCCTTAATACATTAAATAACAGCAATTTTATGCGTTCAACCAATTATAACCGCGGTAATAATTGGTGACAACTTTGACGTACAATACACATTGTTTTAACGTCAACATAACGGATTGGTAAATACCGTTTTAGAATTGGTTCTTCGCCTAAAATTGAGTGGCTTTCCAGTAACGCAAATAGAGCGCTCCCGAGTAGCTCAAGAGCATTTCGTTCTACTTTATGGCGTTCCAGTGACGGAAAGGGTTATGCACCTGAGCTACTTCATTTTCTTTCCTTTGCCTCTCATGCACCAACCTCTTTGGTTTTTGTGCTTCAAACGTGTTTTATGGTTAAGGATGGATTTTTTTAAAATTATTTATTTAAAATGGAATTAGATAGCAGCACAAAATTTTCGTCACTGGAAAGCCACCAAGGTTGCTTTCCAGTGAGGAAAAATTTTGTGCGTCACGCTCCAGGGCTTGAAGCTCTTTCATATCTAATTCCATTTTAAATAAATAATTTTAAAAAATCCATCCTTAACCATAAAAACACGTTTGAAGCACAAAAGCCAAAAGAGGGGTTGGTGCATGAGGGCAAGGGGAAAGAAAAACGGAGTAGCTCAGGTGCATAACACTTTCCGTCACTGGAACGCCATAAAGTAGAACGAAATGCTCCTGAGCTACTCGGGAGCGCTCTGTTTGCGTCACTGGGAAAGCCACTCTTGATGTAAGTGTCCCAAATTTTATTCAAATCGGTTAAGGGGTTTCTAAGATATTTAAAACATATCGACTTTTTTAAAAAACTTTAACGCTCTGTATCTAAGAATGGAAGCAAGTCCGGATAGATGTTTATGGAAACTTTTTTAATAAAAAGACCTAATAAGAAAGCACCGCCTTAAGCTTGGCTGTACCGTAGTTAGGAAACACACAATTTTTGTATTACATACAATATCTGCAATAAACCCGATAAGTAAAACATTACAGAAATAAAGAATGAAAGAAACGTTTTGATGTTAAATAAGAAATAAAAAGTAGTAGGTACTGGAACTTAGTTTGGTAATTATTTACCAACCGGACGCATCGCCGATTTTAATAAAATTTGGGTAAGGTTCCGTATGTTAACCAAGATTACCAATCGGTAAGGAGCGGTTTGACAGCGGTAATACCGGTGACATCAAAATGTTAGGAAACCGCGTTTCATAATCTAACCATATTTCATAAATAGTAAGGTTACGGAACGGAAAACCGAAAAAACCAAGAACCGTGTGGTTAACTTTACGGAACGTCACCTTGGTATACTTTTTTGGGGCGCTGATTACAAATCTAAAAATGTTTTTAGTCGGGCTTCGTTTCGTTCTCGAGATATTCATCATCAGACTTGATAACCAAAAGTAACCTGAATTTGTTATATCTTCCTTTTCTTTGCACTCAATTCTTGATTGAAAGCAATTGGTACTCAATATTTGATTTCCACCTCTAAAAACCTCATTTTTCTATTTATTTTTCCCAGTTTTTTCCATAAAATTGCAAAGATCTACTTTCAATCATTTCTGATCGCAGTAGCCCTGGCGCCGCTGAAAGTAAAGCTTTACAATTTTATGGGAAAATGGGTAAAATAAATAGAAAAATGGGGTTTCTATGGGGTTTTTAGAGGTGGAAATCAAATATTAAGTACCAATTTAGCAGAAAACTCAAGGTTTGAGCGCAAAAAGAAGGGGAAATAGTGAATTTAGATTAGTTTTAGTCTGATGATGAATATCTCGAGAATTAAACGTGTTCGACTAAAAATTCTTTGAGATTCGTTATCAGGTCCCAAAAAATCCCGTATACCAATTCATTAAAATCGGCGATTCGTCCGTTGCAAATCAATTACCTTTTAATTTTATATCAAAATACATAACAGAATCACGGCAGAAAATAAACTTTGTGGTTGAAATAAATAGAATCTTGCATAGGAATTGAAGTCAATTCCTATCATTCCTATATATTCTTGCGTGATCAAAATAGTCAAAATTACAAAAAATTAAAGAGCAGCAGGCAGATTCTGTAACAAAATAGAAAGACAATTTCTTTTCCTTTAAAGTTGGCTGTCCATGAGAGCGGTTTTCCGCTCGCGGATGGTACATTCAGCGTTGTGATTGGTTAGTTCAAATTTAAAATGCTTTTTCCGCCAATCACAACGCTGAATTATCATCCGCGAGCGGAAAACCGCTCTCATGGACAGCCGGCGCCGGCGTAAGGCCGGCTATTTTAAAAGTGTTGGTAAATAAATCCTAGGATTAAACTGAAGATTAAAAATTTAAAATAAACACAAAATTTCTAGTTTCTTTCTAAAACCCTTCTTTAAGTCTACTGTCCATGATAGCGGTTTTCCGCTCGCGGATGATAATTCAGCGTTGTGATTGGTTAGTGCAAATTTAAAATGCTTTTCCTGCCATTTTCGACGCGGATCCGCAAAGGTGAGATAAAGTTAACTTTTTTGCGTTTTCGACTAGATAGTGTGGATTTTTCAAATTAATAGCCAGGAACTATAACCTTGAACAAGTTAATGAGCTTGATGAGCTGTTGCTTGAAGGTAAGACAAGACGTTAAAGATCCATTTTAAATAAAAGAACTGTTATGGATGACATTCACACTTATTTTAATTATTTACTTCAATATGATATTTGGCGAAAAAAAAAGATATTTATCCTACTTTCAATACGACCAAAAAGACAAAAAAGGAGGCACAGGTTTTGTGTGACCTTCACAACCGTAGTATCAACCAAAGAAAATTCTAACATAAAATCACCATATTCAAAACAAATTAATATTTTCCGCTACAATGGACATCTCAGCGGATTTTCTGCGCGTATTTTTAATACGCAGGCGGAAAACCGCTCTCATGGACAAGCATTGATGGCATTAACAGGAAAGGAAATTTCCTTTCGCTATTTTGTTACAGAATCCGCCTGCAGGTTTATAACATCAACGAGGTTGTCGAACGCAACCCAATTAAAGAAAGAGCCGGAAGGAGTTTAAAAATTAACCAACCTAACGATATTTGTCTTTTTTTTTATGGAGAAGTAGAACAGAGAAAGAAATGAACTATTCGGCAACCAGCAATTTTTCTGACATCGAGTTGTTGACATATCCGACGCTTGCGTATTATGTTATGACATTTTACAATCAACGGAATCAACGAGTGGGGAGTGAAGTGTCGGAAGAGCCGCTTTTCTTCGCCGTGTTTAATATTTTTTTAATTATCAGCTTTTCTTAATTAATATCTTCCTGAAATTGTTAAATAAGTGTCTATTAATATTTTGTGTAGTGTCTAAATATGGCATCAGACGAAGAAGTTGAGGAATCTTTCGCCGGTAAGTTTGTTTTGGTGCTTTGTAGTGTGATTGCAAGCCAAATTAACAACACGCTTTTTCTTCTTAAAATAAACAAAATTTCATTTATTATTATAATCAAGGCCTTTTCTTGGATTACCAAAGTTATGTTACAAATGAATTCAAGTCCCAATTTATAAAAATTGCGGAAAAAATGCATAATTATTATCTTGTAATCAGGTATAAACGCGGGGCGAGGGGAGGTACGTTTTCATTATTTTTGTGACAGCGCGGGCATACCCTGACCCTTAACAAAATGGAGGCCATCAAACAAAGAGATTGGCAGATTGCAAATAATTAAATTTACATTTTTGGATTTCATTTGTGATTTAGGGTTAGAAATTTCATATTTTCCCTCCAGAATGACGTTTGGATGACACTGACCACTGCCCACATGGCCAGCACATGTGTTTAAAAGGGGTGGCTAGTTTTAAAAAAATATGTGAAATTCATACTTTAAAAACAAGGCACTCACAACACTTTAAAACGAATAATTAGTGATCTTTTTGTTTAAATATCTTCATAAATAAATTTGTCAAATTTTTTAAATCATAAGATTTGGAGTAAGATAGTTGAATTTAATTAGTGCATAATTTCAAAATATAGTTAACAATTAAAAAATATTTATAAATTATTGCCTAGCTTTCAGGATTATTGATCCTTTTCAATAATTTCTTTTATTGTAAATTAAAAATTGATGGACAGAAAAAAGTATAGGTACCAAACAAGAAAAAAACATTTTTTTCAATATCCATCAATAAAAACTTGCTAACTAAAAAAGGTCAAATAAATAATTTATTGGTAAAAGTGCCGAATAGGGTTTTCTGCTGTTTTTAAGATTTTTTTTGTAAATGATTTTAGACCCTTTTTAAATACAATACCAGTGGCGCTGATCCAAAATATCCCGTTTTTAATTAATTATAACCTAAGAAACTTGCAGGACTGGGGAGTGAATAGGGGTGCTCGGCAGGGTAACATAAGTAAAATTAGTGAATGTTTGCCAAGACAACATACAGAAATAAGTTAAATTAATTTTTTTTCTGAATATTTTTGTTAAAATGGAGAAATTAGGAAAAAATGAAATTTAAGTTGTATAACCTCAAAATTTCAAAAAGGTTAAAGAAACATCATTTATTGCAAGTAAAATATGAAGATCAACTGGCAACATCGAAAATTTGTCAAAGAGATAATTTTTTTTTAAAATACCTTAATCAAGCCAATTTAGAAAAAAAGGGTTGCCAGTCAGCACTATCCTGACCATGACTTCGAGCACAATAAATTTTAATTTAAAAAATCCCTTACATATACACTCGGATGTGTAAAGTTAAACAGATAAGCCGTTGTTGCCAAATGTTCAGAATAAAAGTAAAGAGCTTTTGAAAAATTCAAATTTTTGTTTTTAGAAAAAATACAAAATATTTTATAACAGCGCCATTATATTATGATTAAGAACAAATAGGAGATAAGATGTAAGCCAAAATCTTATTAAAAATCATAAAAACAGCAGGAAAGCCTATATTGCACAATTACCAATTTATTAACAGACCAGCTTTTTATATTATAAATAAATACATAATAATACATTAATCATTTATGCACATTAAACAAGTTGCAGCAACTCCGCTACAGTTAGGAAATTTTTTAAAAATTGCCTCCATTGTCAATGGAAACAAGCAGACTAAAATAGAGAAATATCAAACTTTTTTTAGCACTTGCTGACTGTCAAATAATTACTCATTTAAAAAGTAATAAATATTTACTAACATAAAAATATAGACTATATGCAGATAGATCTGAAATGTTAGTGTTACACATGTTAAATTAAAAAGAATACATTTGAATTTTTTCTTCCAGTGTCTCTGTTATATTTATTATTTATAGTTTTAAAGGCTTTTTTTTAATTAAAGTCTTGCTGTTCTATTGTAAAAGGTTAATTTAATTTGTTTACTATATTTTGCATGTGCAAAAAAGTCCAAAGGTCTTCATTTCATATTTGCCCAAATATGGGCAGTTTTCTGTTGTCTGGTTTCAATATGACATCATTCAGTCATGAATAGACAGACAAAGTATTACCATAGTCAAATATTTAAAATTTAGATTAAAATAAAGTATTAAAAATGTACAAGTATACCCATCCATATTTTGTTTTTTTTTCATTAATTTATTTGTTTATTTATTTATGTATGCAGCAGCAGGGCTTTTTGCTCCCATATTTGCCTGATTTAAAAATAAAAATTATTTTATGTTATCATAAAGATCAAAGGCAGCACTCTTACATTCTCTAGTTTCCGCTGGCCGAAGATGCTTGGTTTCGTGGCCATAGCCTTACCCTTTAGTTAAAGTTAAGGTTTATCATAATTAAAATATATCACTAGTCATTTTTTTTTTTATTAGCAGGGGAAGAAGAAGCAGCTGATGAAACTGCAGGAGATATTGGGGAAAATGATGAGCTGTCTGATGATGGGGTGCAGAAAATTGGTGTAAGTTAACTTCTCATATTTAAGTTTGATATAAATAAATCAAAAGTAGGATTTGTATGAAAAGTATCGAGGTTACATTTATGCTGCCTGTAGTTGTTGTATTAGTAGTATACTGTGAGTAGTTAATATAATGCCAAAAATTACCCAAGAAAAAAACATTATAGGATATAAATTTTTGAAATATTTTAATTAATGATAAAAAATATATTTTATTAATACTATATCAAAAAAACAAAAATAAACCATTTAAAAAATAAATAATAAACTTAGAGGAAAATGACCAAATATGGAATAGTACCCCTAATAAGGAATACCGGCATTTCTCTTAAACGGAAACTCACACACGCAGTTAGAGGGATTCGTCTCTTTTTTAACACGCTTTTATTAGCTTGGGTTGTATGTATGTATATATGTATGTATGTATGTATGTATGTATGTATGTATGTATGTATGTAACGGAATCTTTAAACTTTGCACACGTATCCCATTATCCTGATTAGGATCGCCAGGATAAATAAATTCCTTTATAGATTTTCTGTAGGAGAGTAACAGAGAAAGAGCTAGTGCGCGATCTGCGCATGCGTGCATTTTCGGACGTACTCTCAGCATAAGGCTGACAGAAACTTGTTCGGAGTAGTTGCGTTCTGAAACCCCATGCAACAGTGAAGCTTTAAATGAAATTATTAGATTACGAAATAGTTCGTGAAACATTTCAATATCACATGTCCACAGAAAACTAATTGATATATCGAACTAAAAAATGAAAAATAAATAATAGTTTAAAAAACTAAAAAACACGCTTTTATATGCAACCGAACTAAAAATTAGAAAATAATTTTTCATTACAAAGAGTTTGTATTACAGTAATAAAAGGTCAAACAATGAATCATAATTATATACCTCAAAATAGAATTATAATAAAATTTAAGATAATAACAGACTAATTCACTTCAGAATAAAAGTGGGGTGCTTAATATATTAAATGTTATAATTATTTCTTTTGTAAATATCTATGAGGGAAAAGTTATGAAAAAATAGTAAAATGCACACCACGCTTTTTACTCTGAAGTGAATTATTCTGTTATTATCTTAAATTTTATTATAATTCTATTTTGAGGTATATAATTATATTATAATTATGATTCATTGTTTGACCTTTTATTACTGTAATACAAACTCTTTGTAATGAAAAATTATTTTCTAATTTTTAGTTTGGTTGCATATAAAAGCGTGTTTTTTAGTTTTTTAAACTATTATTTATTTTAATGCCCATTCGCGAGTAGAAGTGGTAACATGCCAGTAGAGCAAGCCCTTTCGTCGCTGTAGCAACGTTTTTTTTTTATTTTTGGACAAACCACGAAGGCTTAAAGCCTAAATACTAACGTACCGTGGGTGTCTTAAGCGAGGTAAGAGGGAGTTTGTTGACACGGGACTTAAATACTTGGAAGATTTGGGGGGATGGAAAGACCTCCGCGGGCAGCAGGTTCCACAATTTAGAAACGCTAGGGATAAAAGAACGAACAAAGTGAGACGTTCAGGGCCTGTCCAGTTGGACCGTATAGGGATGCATACGCGCGGAACCACGAGTTTCTCTGTTGGGAACCGTGAGTGGAGGAACTATACTGGACAATTCTTCAGAGCAGAAGCCATGGAAGTACCTATAAAAAAGCGATAAATCCCCCACAGCCCGACGATGGGCAAGAGAGGAGCCTTTCTGTAAGTGAAGGATCATTAATGAGACGAATAGCTCTTCTTTGAATAGAATCAAGAATGCTTAGGGTTGTGGGGGACGCCATGCCCCAGATATGGGAACAATATTCCAAGGTAGGTCGGATTTGGGACACATATAAAGTGTATAAATTAGAAGCGGAAAAATACTTTTGGCTCGAAAGAGAAATCCAAGCTTTTTGAAGCTGCCTATAGATACAATGTTACTTTCAAATGCGACAAATCAAATCATTTATTGGTAATAATGTATACAGGATACTTCTTACACAAGATTGAAGGTGTCTTTGCTCTGTAAAACTTGGCCGCTCATAAATAGAGGATGAGTATTTGATGACTCTTTTCGCGACAAGGAACATGATTGTGTTTTAGATGCATTAAAATGGACGAGATTTTTGGCGCCCCAATCCAATATTAAATTAAGATCTTGCGAAAGAGATATCTGCATCGCTCTGCGTTTGTTTTCCAAGTCAGGTTTATTGATGGGTTTAGGAACCTGAAAACTGGAGTGAAGGGTACTATCGTCGGCGAAACTATGAATGGAATTAGTTGTGGACGAGAGAAGGTCGTTGATGTGAAGAAGAAACAATGTTGGTGCCAGAACTGAGCCCTGAGGCACTCCAGCATTTACTTGGTGAAAGCTTGAAGAATGGCCGTCCACAATAACTGATATACGTCGATCAGATAGATAAGTAGAGAGCCAAGTACAAAGTTTAGTTGAAAGACCATAGGATGGAAGTTTATTAAGAAGTGCGGCATGCCAGACCTGGTCAAAAGCTTTGGATATATCAATAGCAACAATCTGGGACTCACCTAGAAACTTAAGAGACTTATTCTAACAGTGTGAAACGAAGGAAAGAAGATCTGCTGTAGATCTTTGTGGCGAAATCCATACTGCCTGTCATGCAAAATTTTGTGTTTTTCTAAGTACTTAAGAATTTGTAAATTAATTAATTTTTCCATTACTTTACAAAGAACTGAGAGAATTGAAATTGGTCTATAGTTAGATGGAAGAGATTTAGATCCTTTCTTGGGAATAGGTTGAACACGTGCAGCTTTCCAGCTCTCCGAAAAGATACCTGTGTCGTAAGAAATTTGTAAGAGCCGAGTTAAGAGTGGTGCAAGTTCTGGAGCACATTTTTTTAAAATGATTTTTGGTATGCCATCCAGCCCAGACGGTTTCTTGGTGTTAAGGGAAGAAAGGATACTAATGTGTTTTACCTTAAAAAATATTATTGGGCATTTTATGAGAAACTGGGGTAACCGCTGGAATTGGATGATTTACCAGAGGGTCAAGGGTTGAATTGGCAGCAAATTGTTTGGCAAATAGTTCTGTCTTTCCTTTAGCGGTAGAAATAATTTCATCTTCCAAAGTTAGTGATGGGAAAGAACTGGTACAAAAATCCTACTTATGTTTTTCGCAAAGGACCAGAAAGATTTGCTGCCATTTGAGCAAGAAAGAACTTTGTTTTTAATACGATTGTCAAAGGAGTCTTTGGCTTCAGAAATTGTTTGATTGTAGTAGTTTCTTGCTTCAATGCTGGCCTGTCGGTTTTCTGGACTAGGATCCTGTAGAAACTTCTTGTGTGCCTGAACTTTTAAAATTCTAGCTTTATCACAAGATTTGGAAAACCAGGGTTTGTTATTGGATTGTTTGGGGTTCTTGATGGTGTGTGGAATATAGGTTTCAATGCCCAATTGAATTGATTCAGTTAGTTGATTGCAAATTTGAGAAGGATTACGAGAAGAAAAGCAGATGGAATTCCAGGGGTAAGTGGCGAAAAAGTCCCTTAGGCCATCCCAGTTGGCTGAGTTGTAGTGCCATACGGTGCTTGGTGGCATGTATTCATTTACCTCGGGATGTGCAGGGTAAGATATAGTAACTAAGCCATGATCTGAGCGACCTAGGGGTGCTGTGGCAGATGTTTCATAGAGTTCGGGGTTGGTAGTAAGAAAGAGATCTAGGGGATTTGAACTATGATTTGGGGCTCTAGGAAAGGAGGTGGGTTTCATAATAAGGTTGGTAAGAGAGTTACTGACTGCGAAGATTTCGGCTGCTCTGCCTTGGGGGTCAGTTTTTGAAGAGCCCAGCCAATCCTTATTATGGACATTAAAGTCGCCAAGCACGATTACTTCAGCCGATGAAAACTGAGAAATTATGCTATCGATCTTTGTTGAAAGAAAATCAAAGAATTCGACATAGGAATTATTAGATGGGGACCGGTACAAACAGCAGATAAATTTAGTTGAAGACCTAAGGGAAAGTTTGAGCCAAAGGATATCAGGCCTACCCGATTTAAGATTGGAAAATCGAGCACAAGCCAGATCGTTGCGGACGTAAGCACATACGCCACCATGTGGGCGGGAAGACGAAATAATTTATTTATTTATTTAGCCTGTCTAGTTTATAGTATTCCATATTTGGGATACCTATTCCATATTTAGCTACCATCATCATTTTTAAGTTTTTTAAAAAGTCTTAATTAAAATAATCAATGTAACTAAATTTTTTTACAAAATAAAGGACAAATATATGATTGGTAATAATTACTATAAAAAGTTTTTTATTTATAATTTTTATGCAAATTATGTGTAAAAAACAAAATAGTATTCCATATTTGGTCACTTTCCTCTAAAGAATAAAAACATTCAGTAATAATAAACTAATAAAAATAAACTTTATTAAAAATAATCGTACCATAATACTGTTCCGAATCACCTCGTATAAAAACACGTGTCTTCGTTTTATACCTTTATTAACAATGGAACGTAACTATGGTTACAACAACGACAAAATCTACTCTTGTCAATGTCTCGAAGTTTACAACACAAAAGTCGAATTTATACTGACTGATCGGAGGTTTCCCGTCGCGTTTTTATAGTATGATGGAAGAGTAAAGAATGATCTAGAATATTCGAGAAATATCGTGAAAATTCCATAGTACATGATGGCATAAAAGTTATTAATGGATAATTCGGACGTTTTCGGAAACCTTCGAAAGTGATGAAAGAACTTGGAATAATTAAGGTAAATTATTTAACTAAATTAACAAACTAAATTAAACGATCCTAACTCTCTAAAATTCTATAACCTAAACACATTTTTGAAAGTCTGTAACATTGCCCCCTTCCAAGTTTTGATCGTCTCGATCAAGTATCTTCACTGTCTTGATAACGGCTTAGCCTTTCTAGATGTACTACTTTCATCTTTGCCTGTGGACTCTTCTGTATACGGTACACCAGATCATTAAGCCGTGTCACCACTTTATATGGTCCCTCCCATGACTTCTGTAGTTTCGGTGAACGCCCCTTGGTTCTTCTCGGATTGTATAACCAAACTTTTTCACCGACGACAAATCCCTGATGGTTAGCTTTCAAGTCATAGCGGGATTTCATACGGTCACTTCCTTTTTGTAACTTGGTACGCACCTCTTCATGTATCCTCTGTAGCTGTTTACTTAGTTGACTTACATAGTCTTCTGCTGGTTCTTTATTGGTGGAAGGTCGTCCTGTAAGCAAGTCAACTGGAAGGCATATTTCCGCTCCGAAAATGACTTTAGCAGGTGTTTCGCCAGTAGTTTCGTGAATTGCGGAGCGGTATGCTAATAAAAACGGCTGTATACAGTTATCCCAGTCACTTTGTTGGTCATTTACTTTAATTTTCAGGTAGTTATCAAGTGTTCTGTTAAACCGCTCTACCATACCATCGGACTGGGGATGAAGAGGTGTTGTTCTTGTTTTATGGATTCCCAGGAGATTACAAAGGTTCTTGAAAAGATCGGACTCAAAGTTTCTGCCTTGATCGGAATGTATTTCTCTAGGAACTCCATAGCGACAAATCCATTGTTGAAATAATACATCGGCAACAGTTATAGCTTCTTGATTTGGGATTGGGTAGACTTCTGGCCATTTACTGAAGTAATCCATCGCTACCAAGATATAGCGATTCCCTGATTTACTAACTGGAAATGGCCCTGCTATGTCTATGGCAATTCTTTCAAAAGGTGCCCCTACATTGTATTGCTTCATCTTGCCATGGCTTCGTATTTTGGGTCCCTTGCTGGAAGCGCAGTCCTTACACCTTCTGCACCAGTCTTTTACGTCTGCACGGCTTCCCAGCCAGTAGAACCTTTCTCGAACCTTTTCAAGAGTCTTCATAACTCCGAAATGGCCACCTCCTACACCATTATGCAAGGCTTGCAATACTTCAGGGATCCTTTTGGTTGGTAGGATTATCTGATGTTTATGGGTTTTGCCGTCAGAACTTTCCCAGACCCTTTGTAATTGGCCATCTTTAATAATCAAAGAGTCCCATATGGCCCAGTACCCCTTATGTCTTGGAGACTTGGAGGCTATTTTCTGATATGGTGGTCTTTCCAAATTTTCTGTCTTAAGTTTGATAATGTCTCCAAGATCGGGATCTTCTAGTTGTTCTTTGGCCAAGATCTTAGGATCCCATTCTTGAGAGCACTGGAGACGTGTTCTTCGGCAGTGAAATTCATCAGGATCTTCATGTTCTTCTCGTCTGCTGCAGTGTTTACAATCATCCGGGCAAGGTCGTCTTGATAAAGCGTCAGCATTCTTATGGTTCAGTCCCCTTCGATGTTCAATTTTGAAATCATATTCTTGAATGCGTTGTAGCCATCGTGCTATCTGACCTTCAGGGTTCTTGAACTGAAGCAACCATTTAAGTGATGCATGGTCCGTTCTTAGGTGGAATTTCTGGCCATACAGGTATTTATGAAAATGTTCTAGGGATTTAACAATAGCCAAGAGTTCTTTTCTGGTGACACAATAATTTCGTTCAGGTTTGGAAAGGACTTTGCTAAAATAGGCTATTACTTTTTCTTGGCCATCTTGCATCTGTGACAAAATTCCACCAATAGCAGTGTTGCTCGCATCAGTGTCCACAATAAATGTTTGATTAGGTTGTGGATATGACAACACCGGGGGATTGCACAGGGCTTTCTTTAGGTGTACAAAAGCTGCTTGGCAATCTTCAGTCCATTCGTAGCTGTTGTTGTTTTCCGTAAGACGATGTAATGGTCTTGCAATATCGGCAAACCCATGTATGAACCGTCTGTAATAGGTACACAATCCCAGAAAACTTCTAATTTCATGCTTGTTCTTTGGTACAGGCCAGTTCTGGATAGCTTCAGTCTTCTCTGGATCAGTTTTTACTCCTTCTTCGGTAATTATATGCCCTAGGTACTTTACTTCTTTCTGGAAAAGGTGACATTTCTTTGGACTAAGCTTCAGCTGGGCGGATCTAACCTTCTGAAAAACCTCTTCAACATTTTTCAAGTGGTCGTCAAATGTTTTTCCTAGAATTATAATGTCATCTAGATATACTAAGCAGGTTTTCCAAGTTAGTCCCCGTAATGTCAACTCCATCAAACGTTCAAAAGTAGCGGGGGCATTGCATAAACCAAATGGCATAACATTAAACTGCCACAGTCCGTTTCCAGTTGAAAAAGCAGATTTTTCCTTGTCTTCCGGATGAAGTTCTACTTGCCAATAGCCACTTTTTAGATCTAATGTCGAAAACCATTTTGATCCGGTGAGTGTATCTAGGGTATCGTCTATCCTTGGTAGTGGAAAACTGTCTTTCTTCGTGACGTCATTCAGTCTTCTGAAGTCAACACAAAATCTGGTGGAACCATCTTTCTTCTTGACTAGGACTACAGGAGATGACCATGGGCTCTGGGATGGTTCTATAATGCCTTGATTTTGCTTATCCTCAAGTAACTTTTCAACTTCTTCTTTCTTGGCTAAAGGAATTCTTCTGGGTGGTTGTTTTATCGGTGATGCGTCTCCAGTGTGTATTCGATGTTGAACTACACTGGTTTTACCCAAATCTTTTTCGGATAAAGAGAAAACATCTTGATTTCTTCTTAAAAGTTCTTCCAGCATAGATACTTGGACTGGGTCTAACAAGGATTTTGATGAAATCACCAGGTCTTGTAGAGCCTCAGGTAGTTTACGTGTGGAGACTCCTGCAGGTGTGGTACATGGATGGGTAACTATCATAGCAGCAGGTTGACAGGTACCGACTTTGTCACTCATTTTGACCTGTTGAGGGAAATCTTTCAGGTTCATCATTCTGACAAATACCATATTTTCTTTGATTTGCGCCAGAGTTCTTGCTGGTAGAATTCCTTTAGCGTATAAGGGACAATTTTCTAATGGTTCGACTAACACGATTTCACCTTCTTCTGAATCTTCAAACCTTGCTTGTATGATGCTTTCTGAGTTTGGCGGTAGAATAACATCTTCCGTGAGGACTACTTCTCGAATCGATGTTTCACTGCTTCGTGGTAGTCTCATTACAATCTCTTCTTTATTGGTTCGTAGTACCCGTTGTGGAAGGTCTAGTATAAACTTCTGATTTTCCATAATGTCAAGGCCAAGGATAACTTCGTCCAGGATGTCGGCAACAAACACGACGTGTATAAACGTTGTTGTTCCTAGGGTTATTCTGGCTTCATGTATGCCTTTAACTGGTATAACTTCTCCATTAGCAGTTTCCAAAAGGTAATTCTTTACAGGGCGGAATATTTTACAGTGAGCTACGATGTTCGGCTTCACGATGGTATGTGTGGAACCAGTATCTAGGACCATTTCGCACTCCCGACCGCACACATTTCCAGGTACTACCAAGCTGGAGCCATTGTTCTGCAGCCGGGATACTCTAATTATTGTTGTTGATGGGGCTTTGTAGTACTGGAAGTTTTCCAAATTACTTGCAGGGGCATTCGATCTGATACAATTTCTTTGAATGTGCCCCTCTTCACCACACTTCCAGCACAGGATTCTATTTCTTCGACGGAAGGTCATGCTTTTGTTGTCTCCATCAACTTGTTTTTGACGTAGAATTTCTTTCAGCTGTTGAATTACTGTTGTCAAATTATCATTTGGATTGCTATCTTCTGGTACATAGTTTGTTCTTCGAAGTCTTGCCTGAGTTCTGGATGTCTGCTTAGCCGTTTCAAACTGAAGTGCGTAGGCAAGAGCTTCTGAAATTTTCTTTAGTCTGGCCATTCTTAATGCTTGGTTCATATCCGGATCGCGCAGCCCTTCAATGAAACTGCCTACCGCCAATTCTTGCTTAATTTCTTCCGGGTACGATGCATACGTTAAATTAACTAGACGTACAATGTCCGCTTCGTACTCTTGAAGACTTTCATTGTACTTCTGTCTTCGTCCTTGTAACTGCGCCTTATAAACTTCTTGCAGATGGGTTTCGCCGTACCTCATCTCCAGGAACATTACAATTGATTGATAGTCGCCTTGTTTTTCTTCAGGAATATTTCTTAATACCTCCATGGCTTCACCTCGTAAAGCAAGCACTAGTGCGCGTGCGTTTTCTGGTAAACTCCAATTATTGCCGTTCGCAGCAGCTTCAAATTGTCTAAGGTACGTAACCCACGGTACCTTACCGTCAAAAGTTGGTGGTTTCATAAGAGTTCCTGAAGTACCACATCCTGAGACTACACCTGTACTGGCAATATTTTTAATTTGCCGCTGTAATTGTTGAACTTCCTGTTGCATTTGCTCTTTGACTTGTTGAACTTGATTATGAACCAATTGTACAGTCTGCTGCATTTGTTCTTCCACTTCTTTAACATCCTCTTTGATAAGTTTTAACTCAAGCAACATCATTTCATCTTGACCGTTATAAAATTCCCTTTTAGATTTTCTCTGATCTTCACCATCATCTCTTTTAATTCTTGCTTCATTTCTTCTTGACTGGTTCGAATTTCAAGCTTTATTTCTTCTAAACTGGACTTCATTTCATTTTTAAAGTCTTCTTGTTTTTCTATCATTAGTTTCATAAGTGCACATATTTCCTCCATAGCTTCAGTCTGCTTTCTTGCTCCTACTGGCATCCAATCTTCGTAACCACTTCGGCTTCCTCGGGTAATCTCGTTCCGCTTCACTTTCTTCGGGTTACTTCGTTCCGCTTCTGACACCAAATGTTCCGAATCACCTCGTATAAAAACACGTGTCTTCGTTTTATACCTTTATTAACAATGGAACGTAACTATGGTTACAACAACGACAAAATCTACTCTTGTCAATGTCTCGAAGTTTACAACACAAAAGTCGAATTTATACTGACTGATCGGAGGTTTCCCGTCACGTTTTTATCATATGATGGAAGAGTAAAGAATGATCTAGAATATTCGAGAAATATCGTGAAAATTCCATAGTACATGATGGCATAAAAGTTATTAATGGATAATTCGGACGTTTTCGGAAACCTTCGAAAGTGATGAAAGAACTTGGAATAATTAAGGTAAATTATTTAACTAAATTAACAAACTAAATTAAATGATCCTAACTCTCTAAAATTCTATAACCTAAACACATTTTTGAAAGTCTGTAACAATACTATAAAATAATTTTTTTACTTAAAACCATGTTTTTTTTAGGATGAAGATGACGATTACGAACCCGAGGATGGTCGTAAAAAGAAAAAGGGCAAGAAAAGAAAAGTAAGAGCTGAAGGGGAAAGCGGAAGTAAGAGAGGGAGAAAAAAGAAGAAAAAGAAGAAGAATGAAAGCGGGGAGGTAAAGTAAAATCTTGGTCATAGCACTTATCCGAATCAAAATTGTATCAAGTCGTAAATTTAACTTATACAACTTAAAATAGTTTTGATCAGGATATGTAATATATCACACCTTACGTAAAAATAACCCTAGAAGGAGAGTAACAAAAAAATGGTGGTTGAAAGAAATGGTAATTTGAACGATTAATTTCCTTTAGATTCATAAGTAAGCTTAAATTTATTGTCATATATCAATTAAAATTTGTACTTCATGATAAACAATTAAATAATAAAAAGTTATAAACTATTACATTTTAATGTATATTCAAATATGGTCTTTTTTTGTATTTCCGTTTTTTTAACCTATAATGACATTAAAATTTTTAAACTTTACTTTCTGGCAGTAATTTTCTTAAAATACTTATTTGTTAAACCTTTTTATTCTGGAGAAAAGCCAAATAAAATTTTGTTTAAATTTAATCTCCCAGAAAACAAATAAACTATAAAATAGTAGTTTTCAGTGTGTTTTGTTTATTTTTAATTAAAAAAAAATTAGCTGTTAGTTTGAAAATTGTTAAATAAATTCATTATAATCTTTGCCATATCATCAATTATAGACAATTATTAATTTTATAAACATTTAGTTCAACATTGATTATTTATCATTTACACACTAATTTTTCTTTTTATAGGAGAGTGACTTTGCTGAAGAAGATAATGGGGGTGAGTCTGATTATAGCGGGAGCAAAAACTGGAAGAAAATCTAAAAGCTCCAAACATACTTCTTCAGCTCCTTCTACTCCATCAGCAGAGAACTCCAATGCTGGAGGTAAGAAACTATCAATGCAATCATCATTCTTTAAAAAATTTAACCAGGAAATAAAATGTCATAATATTAAAGTAAGTTAATTACCCTGCAATTAGTGTTTAAGGGAATATTTTTTTTTTAGGAATGCCCACAATTGAGGAAGTCTGCTCTACTTTTGGCTTAACAGATGTTGATATTGAATATTCTGAGCAAGATATGCAAAACTTGATATCGTACAAATTGTTCCAGCAGCATGTTAGGCCTTTGTTATCCAAGGAGAATCCAAAGGTAAATCAATAAAATTTATATTATGCTGCGTCCAGACTTGCAACAATTCGCCGCGCCAAATAGCGAGCCACATAGCGCGGACATGGCAAGGTTGGCAAAAACCGGCTCTTTGTGTAGTGGTGGCTGAATTTTTGGCTTTTTGGTGGTTTTTTTGTGTTTTTGAAGGATTTTTGTGTTTTTCTAAATTTTTGACCGTCCTCACCTCAAATTTTAATATCAAATCGGCACGATGGCGGCAAACAAAAAATGTCTTTTGAAATGATCTACTGATTTCATACAAAATTCCCTGCTGTTACGAATAAAAGACACTGAACTGTATTCTAAAATCATTGTAGGAAACTTCTGTATTCAACAATCTTCCGGCATATAGTAAGGGGTGGGAAACTGTCAAATCTAAATTTAATTATTTAATAAAAAAGATAATAATTTAATTAAAATGACAGATTTTTTTTACATCTCCATAGTTGACCTGCAACATTTGCTTTTTTGTAGACAATATTTAATACTTATAGATTTGACTGGAATGACTTAAAAAACAGGCTTTATTCAGAGAGAGTTCCCAAACTTGTAAAATTATTGGGTATTATCATTATCTATGTTATTTCAGTATTCTAGATTAAGTACTGTTTTATTTTTATGTTTTTAATAAATTATGTATTTCCGTTAATAATAGTTTGTTTACTGGCCTTTTGTATGGATTTTTATGTGGTGGCTTTTTTAGGTGGCTTTTTTATTTTGCCAACCCTGGGACGTGGACGGAATACACGTCGTTCCAAGGGCTTGGTGAATGATTCCGCGGTGACTCAGAGCTTGTCGGTTTTTTTGCACCAAAGGAGCGCGCAAATTGGTTGGTTTGTGTGGTCGGATGTGTGGCGAATTGTTGCAAGTCTGGACGCAGCTTTACATATTATTACTCCAATTTATCTTTTTTGATAAGGTATATTATTGGCTTTGTGCTTCGAAATTTAATAATTCTAATGATTTTTTTGTATTTGCGATTTATACCTTTATAAACAGATGAAGTAAAGACGAAAATTAGTCTTCCAAAATATTAAAATATTTTGAATATTTCAATTTTAAAATGTTGAACAAACTTGAAGGTTGAAATTTGAAATACATTATTTTTAATCGGACTTACTAATAGAAACTAATTTCTATATTTTTATGAGTTTAGAAAATTGCCAGATTTGATGTTAATAACTTTGTTTTAGGTCCCCATGTCTAAACTTATGATGCTTGTTGCCGCCAAATGGCGTGAGTTTTCAACAATAAATCCCCATCTTCAGGCAGAAAATCAAGAATCCTCCTCCAATGCTGGAGGCTCTAATGAGGAAAGCTTTTCGAGACCAGCAAGAGCGCCAAGAGCTTCGAAAGAAATTGCTTCTAAGATTGTTGAAGCTGAAGCAGAAGACTTTGATGAAGATGATGATGAGGAAGAGGATGAAAGAAGGTAAACATTTTTATTATTGAAATAACTGCTACAATATTGTATGTCTTAAGTTTTTTTGAGATACAAACTTTAAAAAGGATTTTATATCAAACTATCTATTAATTTACCCAATGTATATTATAGGACAATCATTTAAGCATGCATGCAACATGTTGACACTGTAGTATACCTGTTAATAATAGCAAATAAGCAAGTAAAAAGTTCTTGTCTACACCTTCTTCTCTTATACCGGGTGACCACGAATTTTTATCCAGCAGTTTATTTTCTTCAGTGCATCTGTATAGTTTTCAAATTTAGGGACGTTATGTATCACCGTAAGCCAATTTTTGATATAATAGCACCTGTGTATTACTTCTGTTTTACCCGGAAGTGATATAAACTTTTATATTTTAAATGGAATTTTTTTTCCTATTTTGCTTTCCTTCTGTTATTCTAATTATGACAATTTTGGTATTCGAATGTAGAATCCCGAATACTAACCAAAAAATTATTCTGCTGAATACCGAATACCAAACACACAAATGTATTTGAAGTATTTGTATACCGGCAAAATGTATTCTGAATACTATTCAGAAAACTGAGTATTCGAATACGACCCAACTCTGGTTCCTACTATTTATTTATTTATTTATTATTTATTACTATAGACCATTGCATATAAATGTGGGTGATGAATATACATATAATAAAACCAAATTCATTTATTGTACATAAAACTCATAACTTATTTAAAATTATACAAAATAAATTGAAACTCCATTTAAATATTCATTCTTTCAGTTTGTCAACATTCAAAGAAAAGAAAAACGCGGCCGGAAACCCGGACCAAAAGGTAAAAAGCATCTAAAGTACCAACACTTAAAATCAAAATAGGCAAAAGAAAGAGAGGTAGCTCGGATGAAGATGAAGGCAGTAACGAGGGATCCGGTAAGGACTCAGATGCTGAGTTTGAACAGATGCTGCAAGATGCTGATGAGCCAAAGTCAAAATCAAGGTACATATTGATTTTTTTTTGTACCATTTCTTGGGCTGGTATTTTTCTAATCAAAGTAATAATTGCAGGGGGATGTTATAAATTTAAAAAGAGTAATTGTGATTTTTAAATTTGTATTTTTATTTGGTTGTATAAGTAAAACTTTGTTATAACTAGGGACCGTATTAGGTATATGCAACATAAAATTTATGAAATATGCATAAAAATTGGCAGAATATTAATAGAATTAATAAATTAAATGATAGGTTTTTTTTTACCCATATTTTACTGAAAATTTGCTGTTACCCATGGAAACGGCAAAATATGCAAATGCATATAATCCGGTAAAATAAAGTAAAGTAATCTTTATTCATCACTCAAGCCATTATAAAAAAATGGTTTATAAAACTTGTCATAAAAAAATAATAATAGCTCTCTTCTCACTCACAGTATATAATATACTATTATTTCGTTGTTTATATCAACTTTTAAAGCACTAAAATATATTGTTGAAGGTACCCATCCATATGTTTTGTTTTTTAGTGATAATAATGATGCTGGTTCATCTAAAGCACCTTCTGAATCAGCTGATGAACCTACACCTAGACGTAAGGCTAAGACCAAGATTGGTGTAAAGACTAAGAGAAAAAAGAAGACTAAGCAAAAGGATGAAGAACCATATGAGGTGAGAATCTCCTAAACACAACTGTTCTAAGAGCATAATTAAAATAAACCTAATTGGTATTAAAATTTAATATTTTGAAGTTTTAAAAGGGAGCTGACTTTAGGCTTTTAAATATAGCACTCCAGAAGAAAAGTGACACATCTCAAAAAATGCATAATTTTAGTTATGTTGTTTAAGTGGCTCCAAAAATCCTTACTTGCTAGTTACACAATTAAAAACAGTTACTTATCAATTGTTTTTCTTTATAATCTACAGATGTTTAAATTTACCATTTAAAACTAACAGCTTAATTATGAAAGAAATTATTTTTTGACTTGTGTCACTTTTCTTCCAGATGAGCGATGTGTCAATTTGAAAAAATACATAATTCCCATCATACCGAAAATAACTGGGACAACAAAATCTGGATTTATCGCCTGGTCTATTAGATAATTATGTTTTAATATCGTCAAAGTTAAGTCATATTTTTGCCCTAAAATATTTCAAAATAATTTTAAATCACGATTTTATCATTTACGTCATTGTTTATAAAGTCGCGATATAGATGAATTTAAAATTATGAATTCAAGTCGTTTACATCAGAATTAAACCTATTGTGTCTTAAAAATTTAGTAACTTTATTATGGATGCTATACTGTTACATCAGCAGCTTCTTTCATGTCACCATTTTATTGTAAAAACAAAAACCACCATAAGAATACATTTGACATAATATAAACTGTCAATCCTTTTTTTTAATACTTTCAATAAGTGACATTTGTGACGTCATTACACGAAATAATTTCATCGTGAAAATACAATGATTTGGCTAATGGCTAAAGGACTTTGGTTGAAGGCCATTTGGGCAACCAATAAAAAACTTAGTAGTAGTATGATTTGAAATTAATTAAAATAATTTAACGCGACAATATGGCTTTAATGCAATTTTGTAACAGCCACGTCAAAAAATGCAAAATATAGGAAATGCGATTTCCTATAGACCAGGAGACACTCTAACTGGATTTTAATGTCCCAGTTTTTTTCCGCACCATGGTCCATGCATAAGATTATTTACGAAAAAATCATTAGAATTATTACCAAAATTTAGAAAAGAATCTTCAAAAACTAAGGGCATAAAATGAGCATTCAAAACAAGAATCTACATACATATTAAGTAACACTTACAAATTCTACTTAAAATCGTTTAAATATTGTAATATGATGCAAAATTAAACCAAATCAGAACTGCTGTTGCTCGGGCTTGTTAATAATTATTAAAAAAAAATGTTTTATTTTTTAATTTAATTAGGCTTGGTTTATGTATTTGTTGCAAATTAATATATGTGACATATGGTGCATATCTACATATTAGAAAATTTTAAGCTATCACAGTACTTTACTATTTTGTATTTGAAATTTTTATCAAGTTTCATATCTTTTTATTAGCATCAAGATTACTGTGAAGTTTGTCAACAAGGCGGAGAAATTATTCTGTGCGACACTTGCCCGCGAGCTTATCACTTGGTATGTCTTGAGCCTGAACTTGATGAAGCCCCTGAAGGCAAATGGAGCTGCCCCCATTGTGAAAGCGAAGGTCCTGCAGATCAAGATGAGGATGAACATCAGGTAATATTTACTTAGGCAAAATAGCGCAAACCCAGATTTTTTCGCTATAATATTGATAGACTTGGGTGTCAAATTTGTATTAGACATATTCTCATTAAATAAAAGATAAAATTTGAGCAGATCATTACATTAAATAATTTTTTATTATTTTGTTATTTTAATAACAAAATACAAGTGTTGGGGCCGTTTATACAGGCTGTGCCTTAACTGTATGAGCAGTTTCAATATCCAATAAAACAAACATTACAAAACTTACACATATTTTATTGATATTATTTTAAATTACAAATAATGTAAATTTTTATGACCTAAAAATTATGTTGTTTAGGTAATGTCTCTCACGTTGTTGACATTCTTAATCCGGAGTTGCAGATTTTCAAAAACTTTGCGACAAATTGCTCTCGGAATGGCGTTTATTGGCGATTTTGGTCAGTAGGCAATTCCCAACAGAAACATCAACGTCCTTCTCATTCTCGTAACTTATTGTGTAAACTGCAATATCAACAAGTTAAATTATTGGTCCATAATTTTTCGAAAATGAAAGAGAAGTTGCCGTGACGGTAAGAGCTGATAACTATTGTGAGATGATACAGGGATTATTAGTCTGAGCTCTTCAATAATTTGAACAACATAATACTACGACCTGGTTTCAACAAGATAGTGCCACACTGCCACAGTATCTATAGATTTGTTGAAAGAAATGTTTCCTGAAAGACTCATCTCACGAAGGGGTGATATTCATGGGCCCCCTCCGAGTCGGGATCTTAGTCCAAATAATTATTTTTGTGGGGTTACATAAAATCAAGAGTCTATGAAGATAATCCAACCACATGAGACCAACTTTAACAAATCATTGTGTGGGAAATAAATGCCATTCCGCGAGCAACTTGTCGCCAAGTTTTTAAAAATATGCAACTCCGAATTAAGAATGTCGGCAACGTGAGGGACGTTACACGACAATATGACTTTTAGGTTATAAAAATTTATATTATTTGTGGTTTAAAATAATATCAATAAACTATGTCTGTGTAAGTTTCCTAATGTTTGTTTTGTTGGATATTTAAACTGTTCATAGAGTTAAGGCCCACCCTGTATAACTTAAATATTTTACCTAATTTTTGTGTGTTTCTAAAGTAATTTTTGCTTAGAAGTTTCTATTACATAAAATACATGTTAGAAATATTATTTTTCAGGAATTTTGTCGTGTTTGTAAAGATGGTGGCGAACTACTTTGCTGCGATTCTTGCCCTTCAGCATACCATACCCATTGTCTCAATCCCCTCTTACCGATGTTCCTGACGGCGACTGGAAATGTCCGAGATGTGGCTGTCCCCCACTCAAAGCAAAAGTGGCGAAGATCTTGACCTGGAGATGGACTGATGTTGATGTCGTCACCAAAGATAAGGTATTAATTTTGACTTGAAACCACATGCTTTGCCTCTATTCAAAAATGATAACAAAATGATTTAAATATTTTTAAGAGACTCATCAACAAGCACGTTTTGTTAATAATTAGTTTATCTGCCGTTTATACTGGTCTCCATCTGACAATCGCTATGTGGAGATCTTTTAACAAAGACCAACAATATTATTTGCCAGTTTCTGTTGGCCGAAATAATTCGTGCTTGGTGATTCACTGCGCATTGAACTTTAGGTCGCGTTCATATTGGCACCGCTCCAGCGACGAGCGTCGAGCGATTCTGCTTGAGCTTTAAGGTATGATTCCGAGGACCGCGGCAGGCAGCTAACCGCTGACGCAAGTGGCAGACCATTCATATTACCAGCAACGCTACTCGTTACTTCCCAAGGTCGAAAGAGAAATATGAATGGCTCTGGCGCTTGTGTCGGCGGTTAGCTGCCTGCCGCTGTCCTCGGACTCATACCTGTATCATCGCGCGCGTCATCGTTTTCATATTGGTAAAGCATTATTTTAGTTATTTCCTAGTTTTCTTTTTATTTAGATCTAATGAATTCGGTGAAAAAGCAGTTGTTATGGAAAATTCAAGGCTACGATGGCTAATAAAAAAAGAATTAAAGAAAGGGCGTTTATATTCTTAATAAAAACAGGGTCAGTGACCTTGTTTGATTAAGGTTTGTATGTCAGAAACGAATAATTGTAAAGTGGAAGTGATAATTGATCCAAGTGCCAAAATTAGAAATCACCAGAAGCCAAAGAAATATCCAAAGAATGTAATGCTAGACATACGGGTGGCCTCAACTTTGGACCTCGTTTGTAATTGCTAGTGTGAAATTGGCACTATGATTTTAAAGTGGAATATTGGGGCTGTCACAAAGAACATATTGATGAACAATAAAAATATATTTTGACACTTAGAACAATTAGCATTTTCACTCTTCAATTTACGATCGATGTTGTCAGTCTGAGATGTCATTGTAATATTTCCATGCCTTGCTATCCTCTTAATTCGGCATATCACTGTAGCGAACAAGATCGAAGCTCGAGCGGCAAGATGCTTTGCAACGCACCACGTCTCTAAACACCGCTTCTTAATATGAACATTTCCATTTAAAATTTGTTGAAATCAGATTTTGACAACGCTCAAGCGGCTCGACGATCATCTCTTGAGCGGTGCATACGTGATATATTTTCCTAGCGACGGGTTTTCTCCGCCGCGCCGCGTCGGACGGAATACGCTGACCAAGACGCTAACGGAATTCCGCTGTCCATATAGATAATGGCATTGGAGTTGTTTTTCTACAAGCTCCTTCCAATTCCATTGTCTATATGGGTAGCGGTATTCGGTCGGCGTGTTCTGTCCGACGCGGGGACAAACCCGTCGCTAGAAAAACGTATCTTAAGGCAAAGCAGCTTAACATGGATGGAGGAGTTTAACAAACACAATTTCTACTTTTAGTTTAATTTCCTTACTTAGTTATCGGTAGCGCCAATTATTATTGGACGATTATTATTTTTGATATAGAACTGGTGACGTTTTATTTCTACAGATGAAAAGAAGGCCACAGTAGTAATTTTTACCAAAAGGTGGAATTGTTTTAAGGTGGTTAGAAAACCGCTATATCTTTATTTATTAAACCATTTTACCTAATATATTGGCAAACCTAATAATACAGAAAACAATTGTTTAAAGCTTTTATTTTTTGTATACATTTTATTTTAATTTATAATCATTGTTTACTATGCTTGACTATGTTCTTACCAGCGTTTTATAATACGCTGCCATATACCTCAAGTCCTAACTCCTGTATCTGAAAAAATAAAAAATAAAAACAGTGACCATCTTTTGCCAGATAGTGATTTTGAAGGTAGAAAAACTAAATAATATTATTAGTAGTAACATTTTAAAAACTAGTATTTTTATAAATAAGTTTTGCACATTGGTTTCCAAAATAATATTTTCGCGAATTTGAATCACCCTGTATATTGTATGGCAGTTCTTAATAATACTTTTACATAAAGCAAAAGTTTGTTTAAGGAACGTACTTCTTCAAAATATTAAAAATAAAAAAAGTTTTCAAATATGGTTTAGTTAATCTGTGGAAATATTGTAAGTATTTAATAAACTTTTAATTATATTTAATTTTCAAAATAAAAATAATTTATTGGCTCACAAACACTCAACTTTTTTAAATTTTTGTTTAATAAATAAATATATTTCCAACAAAATGTAAAAACTATTTATAATGTATTGAGTTTTTTCATATTTTTATGTGAGTCAATTAAAATTTAAAAAAAAAAGAAATAGTCCTATCTAAAATTTTAAATGTCTTTATTTTTTACCACTTTAGATTTAAGCACCAGTGGCATATTTTTATTATTTGTAAAATGTTTGACCAATCGAGATTATAAATATCCACAAATGTTTCTTGTAGAGATCTAACTGAACTTAAAAAGTAAATTTTGACATTTTATAATATGTTTACAATAATTTTGGGGTGCATTTTTTTTTAATTTTTGGTAAAGAGCAAATATTAAAGGGCAAAAATCTTATATTGCTTGCGATAATTCAACATAAAAAATGTGCCCGTCCGTTTTTTGAAACTCTTTAATAATGACTTTGATACGAATTAAAAATTTTCAAACAAATGTTTTTGTACGATTTTTTCAATTTAAATAACTGTTTAAAACCTTTAAAATACCGCTGATGCTTAAAGATAGAAGTTGTTTCTGCAAGTATTTTATTTGTTTTTAATGGAAATTGACTTAAAAATAGATGTAAACAAGTTTGCATGTTTCTCGTCTACTTACATTGACGTGCGAGGGTGCTGCTACACAATAAACAATTGCATCAGCAATGTCTACTGCCTCCAAACCCAACATGTCTAAGTCTGCTCCAAACCCCACCTGTGCGAATTCCGTTTTTACGTATCCTGGACTTACACTCTGAAAAATAAATCACCTCCATTTAAAGACATTCTAAAATAAAATTCTTGAAGAAAAAATATGATTGAATTTTACTACAGATTGAAACATTTTGTTTAAAAACTATTAATTATTAAGATACTTGGTGTAGTTAGTTTTTGGGACTTGTCCGTGGCCTTTTTAAGTTGAAACAGCGCTTCCCGAAAGATTAGCGAAGTATAATCAACTTTGGATACAATCAGTAACAGAATGAGTGACTGTATGTCATTAATGCCCAATTTTACAATTGCGAGTTCAGTTTAGTATTAGTTGAACTCAACTGGTGGTTAAACCTGCCCATTTAAAATATATTGCTGTCAAGTAAATGCCAAACCTGACAGCAATATATTTTAAATGGGCAGTTTCAACCAACAGTTGAGTTCAACTGATCCTAACTTGCAATTGTAAAACTGGGCGAAGCTGTGGTTAGAAATCCACGTTAAAAAGAAGTTTCCATGATAATGTCGGAAACTGGCTACTTACGCTACCTAATACTTAGCTTCATACAAGGTTTTTTGCTGTTATCACTGATCTGGATGGATTGCCAATGTTATAACCTGCGCGAAACAAATTTACGTTTGATGGGCGAAAAAACGGGTTTGTCCGCTGGAGTACCAGTCATTTTCCGTCGTTACCGAATGGTTACTTGCGGGCGCCGAACGGTCTATTGGCATAATTTATCAATCTGGGTTTTTCCATTCAGAACACGAGGAACACGGTGAGGAACGGTGGGCCAGATTCGTATTTGGCCATGGCTTTTAAAATACGCATGTTCGTAAACGCACCTATTTGTTTGCTGTGCGAGATCGTAAGGATCCGAAAACTACTTCTAGCCACTGCAGATCTAAATGTAAGCTATCTATGGCTGTTACATAAATTAAAAAATCAGCAAGCCTCTTTCCCTAGATATTGGTCACCCACTTTTACTTCACCGCTATCCAAATTATAACTTAATTATGTAATAATTAAGAATTTATAAAAATAATTATTTAAAACATCAAAGTGATAATATTTTTGTGATATTGGGTATCTATATAAATTTAAAATTATAAAATGACCAAACATTTTTTTTTTAAGTTGGCAAAGTGTACTTCCATCGGGGATTCTTAATGCACATGTTTATATTTTTTAGTATTTGGTATGTTACCAGATCTTTAAGTTTCCACAGTTTTTTAAACCTTTATCTTTTGGTGACAAAACAATTTTAAGACTTACCGTTATTCTGATTGGTAATTTTGCTCTAGTTATTTCTCTCCTCAATGTTTCAGCCAAAGCAGTGACAGCAAATTTGCTTGAAGGGTAAACATTTAGACCAGGTATATCTAAAACTCTGTGACCAAGAATGCTGTTTACGTGAACTATATGTCCTTCTACGTTTGCGGCTGCCATGTGCTTTACGGCTTCTCTAGTTGCAATGCAAAGGCCCAGTATGTTGGTGTCTGGAAATATTTTTATAATTATCTTTCACAGAGTATTAAATTATTTTGTGTGTGTTGAGGTGTTGATATTATACAATGCATTTCTTTATTGTCCTTTTATTTTTGAACGGATCAATTTAGGAAATTTTGGGATAAAAAATTAATGCACGAATACTATAGTTTAGACTTAAATTGGCAGATGAAAATTTCAAGATGGCGGCTGGGCGCAATCTGGGAAAAAAATTAAATGAAAAGGGGGTCTTGTGGCACATCATTTAAAGTTCCTGACGAGTACTTTTATAACCCTTGAGTATAAAGTCAATATCTTCACCTACCCTATTTGGGTGGCCATATTTCCGAAAGTAATAAAGTAAGACCTTCTTAATGGTGATACTGGTGATAATATACAGGGTAGGACATCACCATTAAAAACATATTTAAGATATTTCAGATAATACATTCCGGGTTTTGCGTCGCCGAGCGGAATATAGGAAATTCCATGTAAATTTTAAGGGGGTTAATTATTGGCTCCCCTGTACATTTTACATTTTAAATGTAAGATAACATTTTAAAGAGACCAATCTGACAAACCCCTTGTGCCAAGTTTCAAATAATTTTAATAAGCGAATCTTGAATTATTCAATTAAATGTAATTGTAAAATTATAAAATTTTCGGTAAAACCAAACAGGCACCTTTTAAATAAATGTTGTCACTGATTTATTAACACTTTTCCTCATTTCTTTTCTTTTTGAATTTTTGACCAAGGTAAATGGAGTTAGATCGTTTTATTTTGGCCCAAGTTGTCTAAAACAAATGATAAAACTCCAAATAGTAGGTATCAAACATTCAAAATTATATATATGATGGGACAGTAGGGATTTGGTAAAAAGTTTGATCTTTGCCTAATCAATAACCTCATTTTTATCTTTATTTTTGAAGAATTAGCCAAGATAATTCACATTCTAGCAGCTTCCAATAAAGCAACGTGGGCGCCATTTAAGTGTATACCTTTACAGTGCATCAGAGGCTCAGACTTTACTTTGGTTGTTCCTTCATCAAGCCTTGTGTTAATAATCTACATACCCTTACTAAGCTACGCTAGTAGCTGTCAGACGTTAAAAACAATGCGTATACTTACCCAAAGTAGTTTTCCATTTTGCAGTATCACCATTAATTAGGTCTGTTGGCTGTAAAAGACCAGCATTGTTAATCAAAATTTGAATAGTGCCTAGTTGGCGATTAATCTTTTCAAAAGTAGAGATTACTTCTTCTTCATTTGTTACATCGCATTGAAAAGCATAGGCCTTTCCTTTTCATTTTTTAGTTCTTCTGCAAGAGCCTGCACTCTTTCCACTCTTCTAGCTAATCCAGCGACCTGAAATTAAATAGTAATTAAATAAAGCAAATCATCGAGACTATGCTAGAAAATTGCTTAATTTTTTATTTATACCTGTGTTGTAATTTTAAAGCAGCACTTTTGAAATTTAGATAAAAAAATAGTATTTCGTATCATTTTTTTACTAAACCCTTCGTCTTAAATTTTTATTTATCTCACCAAATCTCACGACGGGGGAGGGGGGTCTGTGAAAATCTCACGTAATTGTGTAGGTCAGGGCAGGCCTCCACCCAGGAAAATGTGATGTATTGTTGCTTTTTTGAATGGAGGACTTTTTTTTAGAAAATCACCCAATTTCACCAAGGGGGAGGGGGGTCCAAAATATGGAATAGAATAAATATCAAACCTCATGCAAAGTTCATATTGTTTTACAGGTGTTTTCAAAACATTAGATATTTGATTTTTTTAATCAATTAAATACACATTACTTGAGTTAAAACACTTAGAGTGGCTTAACAATGTTGTGTTAACAAACTCAGAGCAACTAGTTATTTGTTTTGTCATCAAGAATGCTGAGGGTTGTAGGGGATGCCATTCCCCAGACATGAGAACAATATTCCAGAGAGGGTCGAATTTGGGACACATACAAAGTGTATAAATTGGAAGGAGAAAAATACTTTTGGCTCGGAAAAGAAATCTAAGCTTTTTGAAGCCGCGGTGGCTATAGATACAATGTGTTTATGCCAGTTAAGGTTATTCTCAAATGTGACGCCCACAAGGTTAAATGTGTCCCCGCTCTGCAAAACCTAGCCACTCATAAGCAAAGGATGAGTGTTTGATGATTTTTTTGCGACAAGGAACATGATTGTGTTTTGGATGCATTAAATTGAACGAGATTTTTGGCGCCCCAATCCAATATCAAATTGAGATCCTGTGAAAGAGATATCTGCATCGCCCTGCGTTTGCTTTCCAAGTCGGGTTGAGAGATTGGTTTGGGAACCTGAAAAGTGGAGTGAAGGATACTATCGTTAGCATAACTATGAATGGGATTGGTTGTGGAAAAAAGAAAATAAAGGGTAGTTTGCTGTATATAAACATAGGGTCAAAAGTACACCATTAGGGAGAAATCGTAAAAATATGTAACAAAAAATCCGTTTATATTGTTGCTTAAAAACAAAATGAGCATTGTATTTAAACTATCAAGTAATGTCAAATAAAGACATATCTATTACAAATGCCCTCGTAGGTGACGGCGGATTTTTTTCGGCTGTCACTTTCTCCATTAATTCTAAAGAAGTGCAAACATATTTAGAAAGTGTATTTTTATAACAGAATTATTTTCGTAGAATTTCATTATTCTAGCGCTTTTGGTTTTTAAAATATAAAATAAAAACTTTATTTTTCCGCCATTTTTGTACCGCGATATCTCCCTAATGGTTGACTTTTGACCCTATGTTTATAAAGCAAACCACCCTTTATTTTAAGCTTTAAAATAATGTGCCACAAGATTTCCCTTTCTATTTTTTTTTCCCAAGATGGCGCCCATCCGCCATCTTGATTGTTGACTATCATTTTTACGTCAAAAAGTAGTTTATATCCTTCCATAAGTCATACCCAAATTTTATAAAGAAACATTTAAAGGGTACAAAAGTTGGCAGGGGGGACTATTTACGTCCACACTGTATAATTGACGAGATAATTCTCCCAACGTTTTAAAAAGAATCACCCACATTTTAGTTTATATTTTAATTCCACACCAAAATCTCTTTTAAATGATATAGAACAATATATCGTCAATTTTTAATATGGTGACATTCGAGTGTCGTAAAAAATTATCTGTGGTCTTTAGACGTGAATGATGGAAAGTTAATGGAATGTTTGTTATGCTACAAATACGTTGGTTAATAAAAACCCAACTTTCCTTAAAGAGCTTATGTACAAGTAATCGGGTGCCTACATGTAATCATATTAAAATAGATATTAGGTATCTGTTTTTTCTTTTACTTACTATTAAACCGTGTTTAACAAATTCCACAACCATAGCGGACCCAATACCAGAGCTAGCTCCAGTGACTATAGCCACTTTACCAACCCATCTATCCATGGATGCAATCATGATTCTGTAACTTGTAATAAAAATCGTTAAATAGTTTTAGGTAAACTCGAGTATTTATAATATATTTAAAAATTCTTTTTCCAATCTTACTAAGTACTATTTTATATAATAAAACTATTTCTGAATGACCTCTTTTCTTACTGGTTTTTGACTTATATATGCACTTTCCGTTTTCATTAAAATTTATTTCTTTACTTGTTTTTGAAGAGCCTATACATAATTTTTTTATTACCGGGTGTGTCAGGAATGTAGATCTAGGATCTAGAGATTTAGGTTTTATGTTAAACTTTGTAGTAGTTTATGCATAAAATGTGGTGGTCACATGCTAAAGATTTATAATTTAAGTTTTTACTCTAAAAAGTGTGAACCACCCTAAGGTTCTTTTTGAAATAACGGTATGGAAACCAAACCGCCGTCCTTAGAAAAATCCGTGTGTATAATTCCCTCCGCCATATTCTATGTACTGTCCCGCAATGCACCGCTGCAACAAGCGCGCCGATTTAAGCAGAACGATCAGGGGCTGTCGCCGTCCCACCGCTTCCGTCTATCGTCCGACCCCACCTTTGAATATTTACTATGCTTTGAATTCCCTATGGTCGGCCAGTTGGCTTTCACACCTGTATACTAAGTTTTTATGCGTCTTAGCTAAATGCAAATTTGAATAAAACGCGTGTGTAAACCCTATTTAACTATTTTAAAAGTCGTAATTGGCATTATATTTATTGTTTTGGTATATAATATTGTTATTGTAATGCAAAGTACGACTTGCTTGCTTGGGGGTTTATGGCTTTGCTGCAAGGCAATCGCTAGGAATAAAGTACGACTTTAAAAGTTGTTTAAGGCTACGGGCACGATACCAAGCGTCTGCGCCCAGCAGGAAACCGGAGAATGTGAGAGCGCTGCCTTTGATCTTTGTGGTAGCATAAGAAAAACATTTTTTAATCAGGCGACTGCAATATACGCGAGCCAAAAAGCCCTGCGCTGCCGCTCGAAACAAAACAAATATTATGCGAGAAGCATTTCTTATGTATATAAACTGGTTTCAAGACGCTGTTTACCACAAAATATTACAGAACTTTCATGGTACGTTTACATCTGACATTTATTGCATGATATTAGTTATATTTTTCACTTCAAATGCAATACTCGAACGCTTGGAACTTACTTACGTACTTATGGAGTGAAAAGAATGGGTCGTATGAATAAAAATAAAGTAGGAGCTCATACTACAAGTATAAACATTTACTTAATAGTATTTACTTCAAATAAAAGTATCTACTACAAGTCGATGTAAATACGTCCCCATAGTAAATACTATGATATTTTTATACGCCTTAGTAAGAAAAATCAAAGTAGATGCTTCCCTACTTCAGTTTTAAAGTAAATACTTCGAAGTAAATGCTAATACTTAAAGTATTAGTACCTTCTTCATTTTTATTCAAACTGCTCAATGCCTATCCCGAACAACTAAAGTAATAAATTCAATATGACACTGGGATACTGCCTAATTAAGCTACGGTTAAAAAGTGAATATTTCATTTGGGCGAACGTAGTCGCGTTGGTTTCCGCCGACCGAAAGTCCTAGGAAACCGTCGCTTCACGGAGCTGAACAGAGATTCGTAATTCAAATTGTGGTTAATAAAATTATAAGGAAATATCCAGGCAAAAGATCGGAAATACTTTTATTATGTGATTTTGGGACTATACGGTGTCAAAGTTTTATATGCAAAATTTTAAACCGTTATCAACGCGTAATATCGCGTTTCCTGTACGAAAGGCAATAAAACATAATTGTAAATGCAAAGCATTGCCTTTCAGGCAATAGGTGTACAGAAAACGCAATATCACTTGTTAATCACGGTTCAAAACTTCGCATATGTAACTTGGACAGAGTTTAGTTCTGATTTAATACGACAATAGGGAATTCAAATTAAGGAGCAGCAGTGTTGCAATTCGGTTAAACAGCTGATAAAAATGGGTATCTAGATCAACAATGTCAAAAATATTTACCATATTTACAGAAATATACGATTTTAGGTTTGCGTCTCGGCTAGAAGCAAGCCCTTTTAAAAACAAGAAATATTAAATTTCAGACAAAATATTAGGCATCATAGTCTAAAAACATAAATAAAACAAAGAGTAGTTACTCCGACTTTGCACGTTTTCCTTCATGGTAGAATTGTTTACGGAATCTATGATGACAACCATCAAAACACTTCGTTAACAAATTGTAGACTAATTCTTCTTGTATTTTTTATTTAAAAATTTATAAAAATTATTTAAAAAACACGATATAAACTGCCACAACAGCAAGAAAAAATTGACTGTGAATTATCATGGACTCTTATATTAGTTCAAAATTATGCCGATGAGGGCTTTTTAACAATGTTACAAGCTTAATTTGAATTATCTATAGGTTTACATGCGAGGCGTGGAACTTTCCTTTACATAGATATTTGCCATTAAAACGTAGTTGAATGACAAAGGGCTTAACTTATCCGTACGGTTTTACTGCCGCGAAGAAAATTCATTCTTTAACAAGTAATAAAGTTGCAAAGAAAGTTTAATATCATGGTATTTTTTTAACGAGATTCACCTTGTAAATTGTAATGACAGTATAGTCGACCTTTTACATTTCTTATTCATAACTACCAAGACCTAAAACACGGACACTATTATTTTACCAATAATTAATGTGGTAAATATTTAATGTATCATGAATATTCGTTTATTAAACTTTTTTTTGTGCTGACAGTAAAGAAGTTTCCAAAGTAGTAATTTGAAAAATATCAACTTATTCAATTATTTATAAGTTTTGGGTGGGTGCCTAGCTGTAAGAAAATTACAAGATAGCTGGAATTATCCAGCTCTAATTAAAATAGAAAAATGCGTCCATTTATTATTTTTTTCAGAAGCTTGTAAATGTTTTTTATTACACTAATGATAATTTTTACCACCACCGCCTTGGAGTAGTAATTTATGTAGCAACTGCATAAGTGATACTTTTTTACGAAGGGGAAGTTCGACAGCACGAGCAGTCAGGCGAGTGCGGCAATCGCACGAGAAATTAAACGGGACACTTTATGTATGGGTTGCATACGATATATTTTTTACAACCATAAAGGGTGATCACTTTGAAGTCGGCACTTTTGTCAACTTCCCTATTATTGGAGATACGAAGTCGGTTAAATTAGTAAAGTTGTAGTACATTTTTCTCTGATTAACGTGCTTCCAACCGAAAAACAATTAAACATCAAGTTTTCGATTTATTACAAAAAATGTACTTTTTAAATGGAACACCCTGTATATTATATCACCATTCAAAAGATATATTAAAGAGCTTTAAAAAAGTCCACATGTGATGTATCCAATTTTTAATAGTTTCGGAAATATGGCCATCCTCGGGTATTTAATAGTAATCCGGCATTTTTAAATAAAACACTCTGTATATTACGTCACCATTAAATATATATTTTAAAGAAATTTAAGAAAATACCACATTTGATATGTCCATCTCTTATAGCGAAGTTATTTCGTGTATAAATGAAGTTGGCACACCCCGTGTATTTAAAATTAGACAAGACAGATTTAGGTTTTTCCCTTGTTTTTTAAACAAGTTACATAATGTAATAAAGTTTTTATTTACAACTTAAAACTTGTAAGCTAATGCAACTACTTTTTTTCCAGGATGGTAAAGATGAGGTAACAAAACATCGCAGGCGAGAATTTTATGTAAAATGGCAGGAACTGTCGTATTGGCATTGCAGCTGGATTACCGAACTGCAGTTAGACGTGTATCATCCATTGATGTTCCGCAGTTACACCAGAAAATGGGACATGGAAGAACCACCGAAAATGGAAGAACCCATGGGTAAATTTCATAAAATCTTTGATTTTAAAATTCTTATGGTTTCACAAACAGCCCTATTCATCTTTTTGACTAATTTCCGAATATGTCAAGGAGCCTAGGTCCGATTAATGTAGAAAAAGTTGCCTTTTATTAAAAGGATATACCGGGTGCCCACGCGATTACTTTCCGGCTGCCGTTTTTTTATTTCTTTATCGATACTGCCGAAACTTGGTAGGGTTGTTAGACTAACGAAAAGAAATTTTTATGTGTACATGGTAATCTTTTACGAATTCCGGCTTCACCGGAAATGATAAGAACTTTTGATTTTAAAACGGGACAACCTGTATTTTTTGTTTTTCAGATTCTAGAGACCAGTTTACGTCGGATACAATATTTTTAAAGCAAGTTTTGGTCGAATTTATTTTATTTAAATTTTTCGTCTACATTGCTATGATTATTCTAAAATCACTTCTCATACTTTACTTACCTTAAAATAATATAAATCAATTTTGTCTTTTAAATTTTTTTAATTAAAGGCTTCAAACCTTATTTTTTAGGTTTTTTGCCGTTGCTTAAAAACTAAAATAGAACCATATCACTCTCATAATATTTCAAAATGCAGTATTTAAAAAAATTCCAACGATTTAAAATACTACGATACTTCATTTTAATAAAAAAACATTTATTATGTATGTAAATGCTTTACTAGAAGTTTTTAAGCCGCACATCCCAAAGAAAACTGTATTAATTGGTAATATATTTTAATTACCACTTAATACAGTTTTTTCTGAATGTGTAGAGCCAGTTTCAAGGCATAATTGAAAGGTAATGCACGCCCCTCTTTCACAGGACCTTAAACTAATATAGGATTGGAGCGCCAAGCATCTTTTCTTATTTAATGCCTCACTAAATGGTACGCAAAAGATTCATATTTTGCTTATTTCCTATATGTAGACATCAGATTTAGTAAAAATATTGTACGGATAATGTGTCATCATACCCGATAACCGATTTTGTTGTTGACTTTATTGAAATTTTTAAGAGAATAGTAAGAACTGAAAGGATCGTCTAAAAGGACTGTACTTCTGAACTGAAATGAAAGTGGAGCAGAAACCAAAACTGAGCTGAGAGCAGTTATAACTGTGTAAAAACCTTAGACTTAGGACTGTCCAAAGATTTAAAAAAAAGAAAAAAAATGTTTTGATTGACAAGTGCAAGACAGTTATTTATAGAGATGGTATTTTTTTTTTGCATTTTTTAAGACAGGTCGAAGATTTCAATGTTTAACTGGGCAATCCTATGTAGTTTATAGGCAGCATTAAGTATAGAAAATAATACTAATATTTTTTTCCAACAGATGAAGCCGACACTCGTTGCAGCCGTCTCTTGAAAATGGGTGGTAACTTAAACGATACTGAATTAGAAGAGAGATTTTACAAATTTGGCGTTAAACCGGAATGGCTTATTGTACACAGAGTTATTAATCATCGTACCATGAGGGACGGCAGAACTCTTTATTTAGTTAAGGTAAATTAGGATAGATAGCTTAAAATTCAGGATAATCAAAATATCTTATATATGCAGAGCAGTGTAAATAACGCTATTGGGCATGATAAAAACTGACATTGTTAAAAAAACAAAATTGTTTGTCAAATATGTCAATTGTGTCAAGAAGTTAGATTATAAAAATATACTTTTTGGACTAGATTTCTAAACTACAGAGCCTTAAAGTTAAAAAAAAATTGGTATGTTATAAATACCTTTCACGTCATGTGACCCATTAATATATAATTGAATGCAGTTGTTTGAAGTAACAAAATGCTTATTTAGCCCTAACTAGATTAAATTTATCAAATCCAGTAGTGTCTCATTTTTTCTGATTAAGCAACTAAAATAAAAATTGAAACCACTTAAACTTATTCTTAAAAGTTTCCATATAATAAATAAGCAATTTCGACCAGCTGTAGTGAATTTTATCCCAAGGTTGTTATTTTCCTCATTTATTTTAACGCAAAAATTGCCTTCTTTTATTTTTGGTTTTTATTGTTTGTTGTCTATGGATACTTTTTAAAATAAGTTTAAGTGGTTTTATTTGTTTTTTTCTTGATAACACATCTACATATGAAGAAAATAGGGGACACTTAATGGTTGTATTTTTAGTTGTTTAATTAAAAAACTAGTCATAATTTAATGGCGAACCTTTTTTCTCCATATTTATTAATTTTGGTGCCAACTGAACCGCACCTACCTGTCATTATTATATGAATGTTACAAAAGTATTTATTTTGTAGTGGCGAGAGCTGTCATATGATCAAGCAACATGGGAAGATGAAAATGAAGATATTGTCGGTCTTAAAGCTGCTATAGAGTATTATCAAGATTTAAGAGCAGCTTGTCTTAGTGGTGGCGGATCTAAACCTGGAAGAAAACCAAAGGGTAATTTGCCAATAAAGCCGAATTTATAAATCAAAATATAAGTTTTGAAAAAGTTTATTCTGAATATTAATTTAAGTCTTAAAGAATTACCTAAAATTTCTAAATCATCTAATTCTTTACGGTTATTTCTGCTTTATAAGAAGTAACTTTTTTATTCAATTGTTATTATGATCTTTTACTAATTAAACTAAGAACACTAAAAGATGCAGCTCAACAATTACGAACGACGCGGTTAATTTATTTACTCACCAGAAAAAAAAATGGTCGTTTTTGGCAGATTGTTATAGTTATTACGGTATCAAGGGTATTATAAGGATAACAACGCTTAAGGCAGATGATGTGGTTCCCGAGGGCATTTGGCCCGAGGATATACGTTAACCGAAAGCGTTTTTTATCCTTAATACCCGTGGTGCCTTCAACGTTTAATGTCCGACTAAATATTCTTTATATGAGAAAAATTTAAATGAATTTTGAATGTATTAGTTTAAACCAAAGCATTTGACAAATAATAATATGTTTAAGTTGGTTAAATACGAAATAATAACCTAGGTCGTTTTTTTCTTTAATAACGCCCTAAATATTTTGTATTTAACTGATTTTATTTTAATGTAATAATAAATAATAATCTTTATTAATAGCACATGGCTAGAAAAATATACATATAAATACTTCAATGCCCAACCCTACAAAATACCTCAACAAATAGTAGTGTACATTACTATATATATACCCTTAAAATTAAATCACAATGCTTTGCTTAACATACATCTTACATAAATTTTTAAATTGAGCTAAGTTTCCAGAAGCCTTAATACTTTCTGGCAACTCATTGTATTGCTTTAATCCCTATATAAAAAGATTGTTCTGACCAAAATTAGTGTTGACCCTATTCAAATAAAAGTTATTTCTAGAACGTGTGTTGTGTTCATGAACATCACGAACAAAGGTACAATTATTACACAAATGCACAGGTATCAGACCATTTAACATTTTATAAATAAAAGTCATACTATTACATACAATTGTCTGTCTTACACTCAAAACATTTGCCATTGTTAGCATGTCAGTTCTACTAGTGTATACACTACATCCTAATATTATCCTTAAGGCTTTATTTTGTTTTTTCTGCAACACGTTCATTTGAGAAGCATTCATTAAAAACAGCAATGTAGAACAAAAATAGAGATGGGGAGCAATAATCGATTTATATATGGTCAACCTAGACCAACAACTTAAATTTTTTGACATTCTTCCCAATGCATAGATTTTTTTTGCTATTTTGTTTGTAACAAACTTAAAATGTTCAAGAAAACTCAAATTTTCATCTATAATACATCCCAAATACTTATACTGAACCACTCTCTCTAAAGCAATATTGTTAATTTTTACATCTTTTATTATGTTATTTAATTTAAAATTTTTATTCTTTATAAGCATCATTTTGGTTTTTGTTACATTAAGACTTAAAGAATTATTATCGAGCCATTTCAATATATTACATAACTCTTCATTTATTATATCAACTATTTCATCTACCTTATCCCCTATTACATATATCACAGTATCATCGGCAAACAACTGTATCTTACACTTTTTAACAACATTAACAATATCATTTATATACAGTATGAAAAGAGTAGGGCCTAACACGGTTCCCTGTGGCACACCATACAGAGACTTCTGAGCCGATGAAATGGAACCATATTTTGTCACTTGCGTTCTATCAGTCAAGTATTCTTGAAACCACTTTATAATTTTTTCACCAAAGCCATACCTTTCCATCTTTCTCAATAACAGTTGTCTGTTTATGGTTTCGAATGCACGCTTAAAGTCTAAGTTTAATTAATTTTTAAAACCAAGGTTAAGTCGTCTTTAAATAAACATGCAAGTAAATTAGTATATAAATTACTGTTGTTCGGTATAGCGTTTTTAAAACGGGATTAATAAGATTTTTTTGTTTATAAAAGATCCTTTCATTAATTTTGTTGCCATATGTAAAATATATTATTTTCGGTAGCTCAAAAGAAATCCAAAGCAAGAGAGCTAATGGACGACGATGATAGAATCACTCCAAGAAGGTACACACCCCCACCGGAAAAACCAATTAGCGACTTGAAGAAGAAACTGGATAAACAACCATCATATCTGGACGAATCTGGGTTGTTGCATGAATACCAATTGGAAGGTAAAACACTTTAAGTTTAAATTATTAATTAGAAGTGTTTTATATTTTGTGATTGTAGGGTACAATTTAGTATCAATAAAAAAACAACATTTTTGGTCCATTTGTTCTCTTGTAACACCTATCCTGGGACACACTGTATATTTTAATGTCCAAAAGGGGCTATAAGAAAATTTTTCGTTAAGAAGAGAAAGTTAAAATTTAAAATCTATTTAGGTGTAAGGAACTTCTGTGTAGGGTTCATCAAAATATTGTTGTGCCCTCTACATTACATTTTGCCCATAGTGCAGTTTCCAAACAATTTTTTACATAATTAAATTTAATTTACGAATCCAGGTTATTGGCATTTTTTGTTTTTAGGTCTTAATTGGTTGCGATACTCCTGGGCAAATGGAATCGACACAATTCTTGCCGATGAGATGGGTCTGGGAAAAACTATCCAAACTATAGTATTTTTGTACTCTCTCTATAAAGAAGGTCATTGTAAAGGTCCGTTCCTAATTTCGGTACCATTGTCAACCATCATTAATTGGGAGAGAGAATTTGAAAATTGGGCACCAGATTTCTATTGTATTACATATGTTGGTAAGTATTTGTTCTTATAGTTTTGCACTTAACCTCTAGCACGCAAAAATTAATTGCTACAAGGGTATACAATCTTTTTCGTAGTCAGAATTTGTTAAAAAAATTAAGTTATTTTCAGTGTCTAAAACATTAAATTTCAAATATAGATAAGTTACTAAAATATAATGTTATTACATATATTGTTAGCACACATAAAATATTTAATATTATAATTACCTAAAAGTTATGACATTGTCAATGTTCAGAATTAAATGTATTTATGACAATAAAGGAATTATTATTATTATTATTATTAAAATAGAAGAGTTGATTTGATTTTAAAACCTTTTTAATTGCAACCTACAGTGCCTAAACCAATTTTGATAAAACACAGTTTTTAGAATAGCTTAAAATTTTTACTTTACATTTTCTACTTGTGAATCTTAAAAAGTTTTTTAAATTAAAATATTTAAAATTTATATATTTACAATACAATATATTTCAATTTAAAAACTTTATAAACATAAATAATAAAACGCAAAGAAAAAATTGGTAGATCTCTTAAAATTGGGATTTATCAAAAACTGCGTTTTGATTTGGAGCTGCTCATATATAGGAAATTATTTTAGATCAGTTATATTTTTAATTCACTAAAACTTACGAACATTTTATAAAACCTTTGTAAGTCCTATTTAAGCGAAGTCGTTAAAGAAGTCAGGAAAAATAATTCATATTATGCTAAACTTTTACCAATCTGTAAAGGTCCTTAAAAGGTATAATAGTATAATTCCACTAAAAATGAACTAACCATTGTTAAAAAAAAGAATTAAAGAACTTAATTTTTTATTTAAAATCATTTTTTTTTGGTATTAACCTTAGTTACTAAAAATTTGCGATAGTCTGAACAGATCAGACAGACTTATGAATCTCCGAAAATATTTCTTTTTCTAGCCAGAACTAAGCTTGTTACAGTGTTTAATATGGTTGGTTAAGATAATAGTGGTTATTAATTTGGTGATTTGTATACTTAGCCTTAATATAATTATAAAAATAAATTGTCTTGCAGGTGACAAAGATTGCAGAGCTGTTATTCGTGAAAACGAGCTTAGTTTTGAAGAAGGTGCAATAGCGAGGTCAGGAAGGGCCTCAAAAATACGAGCTGGTTCTATTAAATTCAATGTACTTTTGACCAGTTATGAATTGGTATCAATCGATTCAGCATGTTTAGCTTCAATTGATTGGGCAGTATTAGTAGTTGATGAGGCCCACAGACTTAAAAGTAACCAATCAAAGTTCTTTAAAGTAAGCATTTTACATTATTTTATTTTATAATTTGCCTAAATAGTTAGTTATAGTACTACTTCTGAATTTAATGTTTTTGGTTTTAGTTTTTAAGCAGTTACAGCATTCAGTACAAACTGTTGTTAACTGGTACCCCTCTACAAAATAACTTGGAAGAATTATTCCACTTGCTTAATTTCCTGACGCCACAGAAATTCAACGATTTAGCAAATTTCCAGGCGGAATTTGCGGATATTTCAAAAGAGGATCAGGTAAATTATTTATTACCTAAATTATTAACTTTAAGTTCTTTTTTAGGTAGTGGTCTCTGCCCTTGAAGTGATTTTGTGAAAACCCTAAAAGAACTATGAAGGGAAAAATATTCTACTTCATTGTTATTTTACAGTTATTTTTCTATTTTTCAAATAAATTTTGGTCACAAATCTTCAAAATACTTTCTCTAGTGACAGTTTTAATAACTAATCATTTTTTCATTTTAGGTTAAAAAACTTCATGAAATGTTGGGTCCGCATATGTTGCGTCGTCTAAAGGCTGACGTACTGAAAAACATGCCTTCAAAATCTGAATTTATTGTGAGAGTAGAGCTCAGTCCTATGCAAAAGAAATACTACAAATATATTTTAACAAGAAACTTTGAAGCTCTAAATCCTAAAGGCGGTGGTCAATCTGTGTCACTTTTAAATATTATGATGGACCTAAAGAAATGTTGTAATCATCCCTATTTGTTCCCCGCCGCTGCTGAAGAAGCTCCCATGGGAGCGCATGGACAGTATGATATTGGACATCTGACTAGAGGTAGGTTTCCAATTCTGTTTTATTAGAGGTTGGTATACACGTCGTACTAGCTCGATACGTTCAAATCCACTTTTAGTGCGTTGAACAATAGCAGGTTAAGATTAGACAAAGAATGCCTGCATATAGATAGGATGCTTAATCGGGCTCTCTTTGTTGTTGCTTAAATAGTCTTTAAATAGTCTCCTTTGCACGCATGGATAAAAATTCCGCATTGAACGTTTTGAAGTGGCACGACGTCTATATATTTTAGGTACTGGCAATACAATCTATGCTTATTGTGTATTTCTGCCTCCTAACTCATTGGACCCCATTTTATTTTATAGCTGCTGGTAAATTGGTTCTCCTGTCCAAAATGTTGAAAAAACTAAAAGAACAAGGGCATAGGGTATTGATTTTCTCTCAAATGACAAAAATGTTGGACATTTTAGAAGATTTCTTAGACGGAGAAGGTTATAAATATGAACGTATTGACGGTGCAATTACTGGTAGTCAGCGTCAAGAAGCTATTGACAGGTAAGACTAAAGTGCAGAAAAACTTTAAGAGTTGAAAAATAAAAAGTAGGAATATAATTTGTGTAGGAACTTATTCAACAAAAAAATTGCCATATCATCCATTGTAGTATCCAGGTAGATAGACGGCCTGAAACCTTTTAAGTTTAAACAATTTTTATAAAGAAAAGTATCTTTGTTTATTCAGATTAAATCATAAATCCTTTTCACTATCTTTCTTTATGTTTCCTAAATTTTTGTCTATTTTTCTTTGATAAACACTAGCTTGTAATTTTTCTTTTTAAGATCATATGGCACATTATGGTTATAAATAGTATAAACTAGGTAAAAAACAATTATTATTATTTTTTTAGATTCAATGCACCTGGTGCACCACAGTTTGCTTTTCTACTATCGACAAGAGCTGGTGGTCTAGGTATTAATTTAGCCACTGCTGACACTGTAATTATTTATGATTCTGATTGGAATCCTCACAATGATATTCAAGCTTTCTCTCGAGCCCATCGTATTGGTAAGTGCAAATGCCAAAAAGGTCGAATATGTAGTGTCCCGCCTAAACTATAAAACTATTTTGCTTTTTATTGTTGCTATAATTTTTTAAATTAATATATTTTATTTAATACCCTTCAAACACATATAATAATTTTTTTCCTTTCAGGTCAGGCTAATAAAGTCATGATTTACCGTTTCGTAACTCGTAATAGTGTGGAAGAAAGAGTAACCCAAGTAGCTAAAAGAAAAATGATGTTGACTCACTTGGTTGTACGACCTGGTATGGGTGGAAAAGGTGCAAACTTTACTAAGCAGGAACTAGACGATATTTTACGATTCGGTACTGAAGAACTGTTTAAAGATGAGGAAGGCAAGGAAGAAGAGGTAGATATTCAGTTTAATAGCAAGTGGTAATGTAAATGATAGCAAAAAGTTTTAAAACAGGAAAAAATGTGCAAGATCATACAAAGCAAATCATAAAAGAGTAGCTATAAATCTTGTAAACAATTGGCACACAATTGGTTTGTCTTTGACTCTGCGACCGCCTCCAAATTCCTATAGATAGGAGAACTTTTTATAGAAAGGTGCGGTAATCGGCACGAGTCAATACATCATACAAGCTTACTTTTTTCTGTTTTTTTTCTATCAAAGACTACCGGATTATCATTTTCAAACTGATTCAACTATACTACTACAAATTTTGTAGTTGTATATTATATTATAGTCCAAAATATTATGACTTTTTGATAAATAGCTCTTTAACTATACCATATAGGGATAGATCTAAGCTTCTTCAAATAATTTAATTAGAAATAAAAACATATTGCTCACATTACAGTATTTAAAATTAATTATTTAATTTCAGGCTATCCATTATGATGACAAAGCCGTAGAAGAATTGCTGGATCGTACAAAAGAAGGTATTGAAGCAAAAGAATCGTGGGCTAATGAATACCTTAGCTCCTTCAAAGTGGCTAGTTATGCGACCAAAGAAGGCGAAAATGAAGAAGAGGTGGACACTGAAATCATTAAACAGGAAGCTGAGAATACTGATCCTGCGTATTGGATTAAGCTGCTAAGACATCATTATGAACAGGTAAATGAGTAATTTGAAATTATAATAGCACTTGTCACATAAATAAAAAAATATGTTATGGTTATGAAAAATATCATCCTTATTTTTGAATAAAGCTTGCCATTTGTAAATTATACTTAGAGAAAATGTTTTTTTATTGAATAGATTGATTGATTTTTAATATTTTTAAGTGGGAATTGTAGCCACAACTACTTTTTAAAAGTTTTTTCGAGATATATGATATTATAACATATTTTTTTTAGCAACAAGAAGACATTGCGCGAACTCTAGGAAAAGGTAAACGTGTCCGCAAACAAGTTAACTATAATGACGGTGGAATGACGACGGAAACCCGCGATGACAGCACATGGCAGGAAAATCTTTCGGATTATAACAGGTAATTTAATAGTGTATTTTGCATGTATTAAACTTTGTCATATTACTTAATTAAAACAAAAATCTTTACCTGCTCTCTATGGGTAAATTATTTGGTAATATGTTTCGTTTTTGTAAATTCAGTCAAATTCATACATATCGAGTACCTTCTTTTACCAACTTTTAACTATAGTAGCTATTTAACACCAAAAACAAAACTGTTAGTTTGGTTATGACTCTGTTTTTTTTTACGGATATTCTTACGACTGGTCTAAATTGTTAACAACTAGCAGAACCAATTATAAATATATTGTTTGTTAACATATTAAATGTAATATAAGTTTGGAAAAAATATCAAAATCATTATGTTGCAATTAAATTGATTAGCTTTATCGGTGAGTATTTAAATATTTTTAAACTTTAAAGTGGAGTGTTGTTGGGAGGATATTTGCGAAACTGAGCTTTTTACCTCGCGATTTATTTGTGGTTTCAGAGATGACATTTTACAGTAATAAATTTTTTCACTTGGTTCGCTATTTAATTTTTTGAGTATCTAGACAGTAGAACATAATATTATTTTCCAATATTTATATTGACTTTGTGACTTTTTAGTGATTTCTCCGCTGGATCAGACGAGGACAAAGAAGATGACGATTTTGACGAAAAGAACGAAGGGGATCTTAATAGAAGAAGCAGACGACGCATGGAAAGGAAAGATGAACGGGATAGACCATTGCCTCCTTTGTTAGCTCGAGTAGGAGGAAATATTGAGGTAAAATAAAGTATAATTTTCTATAAACTGGGAAAATAAACATAGAATAAGCTTTAAATAATAAACATCTATTATTTTTTCTCTTGGTAATGTAAATATGTCCGATATCTTAGCCAATTTTGTTTTATTTAGGTTCTCGGCTTTAACGCTCGTCAACGGAAAGCTTTCCTCAATGCTATTATGCGATATGGTATGCCACCTCAAGACGCCTTTAACTCTCAGTGGCTTGTTAGAGATCTTAGAGGTAAATCAGAAAAGAATTTTAAGGCGTATGTATCCCTATTTATGAGACATCTTTGTGAACCCGGAGCGGATAATGCCGAAACATTTGCTGATGGTGTACCGAGAGAAGGGCTTAGTAGGCAACATGTATTGACTAGGATAGGTGTGATGTCTTTAATAAGGAAAAAGGTAAAACTTTATTAATGTTAAAAAAATATATCAAGTCACAAGTGAATTCTTTTAGGTACAAGAGTTTGAGCACATTAATGGTGAATACAGCATGCCGGAACTAATAAAGAAAGCTATTGCTGAGCAGAAGGCTGCTAGTGCTGCTGATGCTGAAACACCCAAGAGTTCAACAACTAGTACAAGGTAATAAAAATACATACTTCATCAGTTATATGTTGAAGTTCACAAATTTTATTTACAAAAAATGTATGTATTTTTTTCTAGTGCTACACCAGCTACAAGTGCAGCTCCTAGCCCAGCACCAAATGCTTCAAGTGAAACGTCAGAAAAGGAAAAATCTGAAACTGAGGAAAACAAAGATAAAGAAGTAAAGGCAGAACCTAAAGATGAAAATAAAGAAAAAGAAAAAACACCAGATGAGGGCGAATCTAAAGATAAAGAAGTAAAAGAGGAACCAGATAAAGACACAAAAGAGGGAGAGGTAAAGGAAGAACCTAAGGTAGATGAAGTAAAGAAAGAAAACGAGGATGAAAAGGAGGAAGAAAAAACCGAGGTAAGTCGAATTTGTATGTTTATAGTAATATTTTTCTATAATGAATCTTATGGTCAAATATACCTGTTGACTTGCGAAATAGCGATTATTTTATAACATTGTTAATCAGTAAACCAAACCCGCCACTGGTTGTATAGTGTGGCTTTCTAGTTTATTTAAACAGTTATATGTCATATCTTCATAGCAAATAATCTTTGATAAATATATTTTAATGCACATAAGAGACACAACTTTATTTATTTACTGAGGGTTATATATTCTTTTAGCCCAAAAAAGAAGAGCCGGAAGTTCAAGAGGAGGCTAAAAAAGAAACCGAAGAGCCTAAGGAAGTTAAAACAGAAGAAAACGGCGAGAAAAAAGAAGAAAAACCTGCGGTGGAGAAAAAGCCGATGACGACATTGTATTGGTTGATGAAGATAAGGTAAGTAGAAGTGGGATTAGTTATAACTTGGTTAATATTGGATCTGTAAGGCATAGTTTTACAATAGCAGCTTAAGCTCTTACGTTATAGTTTAACTCTACTAGTATTTAAACATACCCATTAAAAACATATTACTGTCAAGTAAATAAATGCCAATTAGGAAAGTTTAACTGAACCATAGCTTAAGTTGCTGATATCGCGAATCTTTTATTTCTTTTGTTCATTTCTGGTTTTTGACTAATAAAATGCAAAATGCAAGAAAATTTAATTTGCATTGTAAAACGTACTTTAAAAATCAAAAACTAACTATTTTTTTGGAACGAATTTGTTCATAACTTTTATTCTTGATTTATTGTTTTTCTGTAAAACCCCAACTGTCCATACCCGGCGTTGAACGGTGACGTCTCAAACAAAGCTTATTGTTCATTAGTTACCATAAAGTCTTGATCAGAGTAATGGACACACTTTTATTGTTCGTTTTAAAAAGAATGATGAATTAAAACAAAAGTATGTTTCTTTTATGAAAGAATATCTTGATCTTGGACATATGTCTCCAGACAAAAATGATGATGTTTCTACTATATCATATTTTCTTCCACATCATGGTGTCTTACGTGAGAGTAGTATGACAACAAAATTAAGGGTTGTATTCGACGGATCAGCAGTCACCACTTCAGGAAAATCGTTAAATTCTATTCAATTTACTGGTCCTCCCATTCAAAATGATATATTTCAGATATTAATAAGATTTCGATGTCATCAATTTGTTGTCGTATCAGATATAGAGAAAATGTATAGATGCATTCTGGTTCATCCAGATGACAGATATTTGCAAAAAATTGTTTGGAGAAGTGATTCTACTGATCCTATTTCAACTATGACTCTCAATATAGTTACTTATGGTACAGCCAGTGCCCCTTATCTCGCTATGAGATGTTTAAAACAAGTTGGTCTTGATGTCAAAAATACTCATCCTCAATCTTCAAAAATTATTTTGGAAGATTTCTATGTTGACGATTTAATCACATCATTTGATGATGTAGTCTCAGCCCGTAAATATTGTCAGGAAAATTTCAGATGTACTAAGTTTAGCAGGATTTAATTTGAGAAAGTGGGTCTCAAATAATCCAGAAATATTGCAAAATTTACAAAATACTTCAGACTCTCTTAGTGTATTAAATTTAGGTGGAGATGATTCTATTAAAACTTTAGGTATACAATGGTTTCCAAAATTAGATGTTCTAGGATATAATATTCCTGATTTATGTCAAAATACAGTTACAAAAAGGAGTATTCTTTCTGAAATTGCAAAAATATATGACCCTTTAGGTCTGCTTAGTGCGTCTACAATTTTAATGAAAATTTTAATTCAAAAATTATGGGCATTAAAGGTTGATTGGGATGTCAGTCTTCCTTTAGACATTTCACATGAATTTCTTACATTTAAGTCACAACTTTCAAACTTTAATACACTTAAAATCCCTAGATTTGTTTCATGTGAGGATATACTTAAATGTGAGTTACACGGGTTTAGTGATGCGTCACAACATGCGTACAGTGCAACCGTATTTGTTAGATGTATAACCAAACGACGTGAAATTGTAATTAATTTACTATGTGCTAAAACTAAGGTAGCACCTATTAAAAATTTGACAATACCAAGATTAGAACTTTGTGCAGCATTATTGTTGGCAAAATTAATGAAAATTGTTACAGATTCTCTCAATATTCAATGTGAGTTATTTTATTGGTGTGATTCTCAAATTACACTTCATTGGATAAACAGTGATTTTAAATCCCTTCAGGTTTTTGTGGGAAACAGAGTATCTGACATACAAAAATTATCGGATAAAAGAAAATGGTACTATGTTCAATCAAAGGAAAATCCTGCCGATGTTGCATCACGAGGAATAATGCCAAAGGGATTAGTTCAACAAGATATGTGGTGGTTCGGTCCACAGTTTTTATATGATAGTAATTTTATTCCTAAAGATTTTCTCTCATCTGATTCATTTGCAATTCCTGAATTACGAAAACATAATTCAATTCATGTAAATTTAGCAAAAACTAAACTAAACATTTTTCACAGATTTTCTAAGTTTCGAACACTTGTACGTGTTCACGCTTACTGCTTAAGATTTATTTTTAATTTAAAAAATTTAGTTAAGAATAGAAAATTAGGTGTTTTATCTACTATTGAATTAGAAGAAAGTACACGTAGTCTTGTTAAGCTTGCACAATATGAGAGTTTTTCAACAGAAATACCAATTATTCAGTCAAATAAAGAATTAAAATCTAAACATAGATTACAAGCATTAGCGCCTTTCATTGATTCTTATGGATTAATCAGAGTAGGTGGTCGTTTAAAGAATTCACCACTTAATTATGATAGGAAACATCCTTTATTACTAGATGGTAAACATGTACTTTCACGTCTTATTCTAGAGCATGAGCATCTTCAGCTTTTACATGCTGGACCTCAATTGTTGCTTTCGTCTGTCAGACAAAAGTACTGGCCAACTTCTGGCATCAATCTTGCTAAGTCTGTAGTTAGACACTGTATAAAATGTTTTAAATTTAAGCCCCTTCCACATTCAGCATTAATGGCTGATTTACCTGAGCCACGAGTCTCTGTTTCATTTCCTTTTAAACATACCGGAGTTGACTATTGTGGACCTTTTAATCTTAAGGATAGAAAAGGTCGCGGATATAAAATATTTAAGGCATATGTATGTCTTTTTATTTGTTTCAGTACAAAATCAGTACATTTAGAATTAGTCACAGATTTGACAACTGAAGCTTTTGTAGCTGTTCTAAGAAGATTTACCTGCAGACGCGGTAAACCTTCTCATTTATATTCAGATAATGGTACAAATTTTATTGGTGCGCAAAAAGAGCTTAAACTTTTGTACACATTCTTAAATGAATCTTACAATCATATTTATAAATTATGTGCTGAAGAAAATATTGAGTGGCATTTTATTCCACCAAATTCTCCTACATTTGGTGGTCTTTGGGAATCGAATATTAAGGGTGTAAAACATCATTTACTAAAGGTTATAGATAACACAATACTGACTTATGAGGAATTTGTAACTGTTCTTGTGCAGGTTGAGGCAATCTTAAATTCCCGTCCTCTTTATCCTATGTCCTCTGATCCCAATGATTTCGAACCCTTAACCCCATCTCACTTTCTTATTGGGAGACCATACACATCAGTTCCTGATCCACAGTTCAAAGAAGGTACTCGGATCAACCAGTTATCAAGATACCAGCTTCTTCAGCAGCTTATACAATGCTTCTGGAATCATTGGTCACAATCCTACTTATCACAACTGCAATCACGATCAAAATGGCGAAATATGACAAGTAATATTGAAACAGGAAGAATGGTTTTAATCCGAAATGAAAAACTTCCGTCTTGCAAATGGTTATTGGGAAGAGTTGTGCAAGTTCACCCAGGACAAGACAATGTTGTTAGAGTTGTTACTGTTAAGACTCATAAGGGACTTTTAAAACGAGCAATAACAAAAGTGTGTCCATTACCTGATCAAGACTTTATGGTAACTAATGAACAATAAGTTTGTTTGAACGTCACCGTTCAACGCCGGGAGTATGGACAAATTTAACTTCATGCTAAAACTCTTAATATTTACTTAAAATGTTAACGTGTGTAGTGCAAAAACTTTTTACCTAACTTCACACATTTGAGAAAAAGACTCTTCCTATTTTGATGTCTGCAGCAGCGAAGTAACATGTCTGTATGTTCATTCGTTCATTAAAAGTGAATTTTTTCAATAAATTATGTAGTACAGTATTTCAATAGAGCTATTACAGTCCACTCTATCGTTTAATTTATTGTGAACCAGCGTTCAGCCAATACACAAATACTAGTAGAGTTAAACTATAACGTAAGAGCTTAAGCTGCTATTGTAAAACTATGCCTCACAGATCCAATATTAACCAAGTTATAACTAATCCCACTTCTACTTACCTTATCTTCATCAACCAATACAATGTCGTCATCGGCTTTTTTCTCCACCGCAGGTTTTTCTTCTTTTTTCTCGCCGTTTTCTTCTGTTTTAACTTCCTTAGGCTCTTCGGTTTCTTTTTTAGCCTCCTCTTGAATTTCCGGCTCTTCTTTTTTGGGCTAAAAGAATATATAACCCTCAGTAAATAAATAAAGTTGTGTCTCTTATGTGCATTAAAATATATTTATCAAAGATTATTTGCTATGAAGATATGACATATAACTGTTTAAATAAACTAGAAAGCCACACTATACAACCAGTGGCGGGTTTGATTTACTGATTAACAATGTTATAAAATAATCGCTATTTCGCAAGTCAACAGGTATATTTGACCATAAGATTCATTATAGAAAAAATATTACTATAAACATACAAATTCGACTTACCTCGGTTTTTTCTTCCTCCTTTTCATCCTCGTTTTCTTTCTTTACTTCATCTACCTTAGGTTCTTCCTTTACCTCTCCCTCTTTTGTGTCTTTATCTGGTTCCTCTTTTACTTCTTTATCTTTAGATTCGCCCTCATCTGGTGTTTTTTCTTTTTCTTTATTTTCATCTTTAGGTTCTGCCTTTACTTCTTTATCTTTGTTTTCCTCAGTTTCAGATTTTTCCTTTTCTGACGTTTCACTTGAAGCATTTGGTGCTGGGCTAGGAGCTGCACTTGTAGCTGGTGTAGCACTAGAAAAAAATACATACATTTTTTGTAAATAAAATTTGTGAACTTCAACATATAACTGGTAAAGTATGTATTTTTATTACCTTGTACTAGTTGTTGAACTCTTGGGCGTTTCAGCATCAGCAGCACTAGCAGCCTTCTGCTCAGCAATAGCTTTCTTTATTAGTTCCGGCATGCTGTATTCACCATTAATGTGCTCAAACTCTTGTACCTAAAAGAATTCACTTGTGACTTGATATATTTTTTTAACATTAATAAAGTTTTACCTTTTTCCTTATTAAAGACATCACACCTATCCTAGTCAATACATGTTGCCTACTAAGCCCTTCTCTGGGTACACCATCAGCAAATGTTTCGGCATTATCCGCTCCGGGTTCACAAAGATGTCTCATAAATAGGGACACATACGCCTTAAAATTCTTTTCTGATTTACCTCTAAGATCTCTAACGAGCCATTGTGAATTAAAGGCGTCTTGGGGAGGCATACCATATCGCATAATAGCATTGAGGAAAGCTTTCCGTTGACGAGCGTTAAAGCCGAGAACCTAAATAAAACAAAATTGGCTAAGATATCGGACATACTTACATTACCAAGAGAAAAAATAATAGATGTTTATTATTTAAAGCTTATTCTATGTTTATTTTCCCAGTTATATAGAAAATTATACTTTATTTTACCTCAATATTTCCTCCAACTCGAGCTAACAAAGGAGGCAATGGTCTATCCCGTTCATCTTTCCTTTCCATGCGTCGTCTGCTTCTTCTATTAAGATCCCCTTCGTTCTTTTCGTCAAAATCGTCATCTTCTTTGTCCTCGTCTGATCCAGCGGAGAAATCACTAAAAAGTCACAAAGTCAATATAAATATTGGAAAATAATATTATGTTCTACTGTCTAGATACTCAAAAAATTAAATAGCGAACCAAGTGAAAACATTTATTACTGTAAAATGTCATCTCTGAAACCACAAATAAATCGCGAGGTAAAAAGCTCAGTTTCGCAAATATCCTCCTAACAACACTCCACTTTAAAGTTTAAAAATATTTAAATACTCACCGATAAAGCTAATCAATTTAATTGCAACATAATGATTTTGATATTTTTTCCAAACTTATATTACATTTAATATGTTAACAAACAATATATTTATAATTGGTTCTGCTAGTTGTTAACAATTTAGACCAGTCGTAAGAATATCCGTAAAAAAAAACAGAGTCATAACCAAACTAACAGTTTTGTTTTTGGTGTTAAATAGCTACTATAGTTAAAAGTTGGTAAAAGAAGGTACTCGATATGTATGAATTTGACTGAATTTACAAAAACGAAACATATTACCAAATAATTTACCCATAGAGAGCAGGTAAAGATTTTTGTTTTAATTAAGTAATATGACAAAGTTTAATACATGCAAAATACACTATTAAATTACCTGTTATAATCCGAAAGATTTTCCTGCCATGTGCTGTCATCGCGGGTTTCCGTCGTCATTCCACCGTCATTATAGTTAACTTGTTTGCGGACACGTTTACCTTTTCCTAGAGTTCGCGCAATGTCTTCTTGTTGCTAAAAAAAATATGTTATAATATCATATATCTCGAAAAAACTTTTAAAAAGTAGTTGTGGCTACAATTCCCACTTAAAAATATTAAAAATCAATCAAACAATCTATTCAATAAAAAAAAACATTTTCTCTAAGTATAATTTACAAATGGCAAGCTTTATTCAAAAATAAGGATGATATTTTTCATAACCATAACATATTTTTTTATTTATGTGACAAGTGCTATTATAATTTCAAATTACTCATTTACCTGTTCATAATGATGTCTTAGCAGCTTAATCCAATACGCAGGATCAGTATTCTCAGCTTCCTGTTTAATGATTTCAGTGTCCACCTCTTCTTCATTTTCGCCTTCTTTGGTCGCATAACTAGCCACTTTGAAGGAGCTAAGGTATTCATTAGCCCACGATTCTTTTGCTTCAATACCTTCTTTTGTACGATCCAGCAATTCTTCTACGGCTTTGTCATCATAATGGATAGCCTGAAATTAAATAATTAATTTTAAATACTGTAATGTGAGCAATATGTTTTTATTTCTAATTAAATTATTTGAAGAAGCTTAGATCTATCCCTATATGGTATAGTTAAAGAGCTATTTATCAAAAAGTCATAATATTTTGGACTATAATATAATATACAACTAAAAAATTTGTAGTAGTATCAAAGAGTAAATATGTTTTAACAAGAGATGACACTCGACGAAACTTCAAAGGATTTCGCCGACTTCTCCCATTGGCCTTGAGCCATGTTGTCGGACGCGCCGTTATTGCCGGCATTACTTGCTTCGTTGGTTTTTAAAGAATTTGTGTTGCTTGCCATTTCTTTGTCAGTTTAATATTTTTACGTTAGTTGGGATTTAAAACGTCTTTATTTGCTCTGATTTATATTATGATATGAAAATATTGTGTAAGATATTAAATAAAGCCATATTGATACTGCAAGGTATACAGGATGTTTCTAAATTTACTACAGATATTTTAAGGTAGTATTATTTAGATTAAAATAAGACTTTTCTTTTAATAAACATTTGTTTTTTAAAATGCGTCCTTCTGAACCACAGTTATCGTAAGTTGCAAAAAAATCATTATGTTGAACTGTGGCGACATTTTCGCATCACATCTAATGAAAATTTTCACAGTTTTGTTACATTACCAGTGAATATTCATTGCTTGTTCTAAAAAAGGTAAAATAGGTAAAATAAGGATTAAGGAAATGATAACACTGATAACGACAAACATATTTTGTGTTCGCTAATTTTTTAAGGTATAGGTACCAACAAGTCAGCCACAGCAAAATCCAAATATTTGATCTTTTTATATTTCTGACAAAACAAACGGTTTTCAAAAAAGTACCAAAAAAGTGGTACCCTTGCAGTCGAATATTTTTCATTTATTTACTATCCTGTCAAGAAAATTTGATTGACAAAAAAGATAAGTTTTTATAGAAAAAGATAGGCAATAAGACAATAAAAATAGTATTGTAAATTGTAAGGTTTTTAGTAACCATAGAATAAAAAAATATGTGAATTTGTGCAGTAGGTACTAGAGACCTGCTAAAAAATTTGTTAAAAGTATATATAGATTAACAAAAGATAGTTACGCCCATGCCACACAAGCTTTTTTGTATCCCGAAAAAACGCTATTTACATACAAGTTAAATTTGGGAGTTAAAAACAAATTTGTCTAAATTTATCCCCTAGATTTAAAGGCGTAATTTTGTAAAAACAGTGCGTCTACTTAAGTTCACATCATATGGAAACCTTTTTATTTTTTATTTTACGAAAATAAGTTATTCTTAATAAAAAGATCTGCATAGTCTAAAACCTGAAATGCAATCATTAAATAATAATTTGTGTTAGCGTTATATGAGCTATCTCAAAATATACAAGTTTTGCTTAAAAGGGAAATAGGTACCTTTATTTTTAATCTTGTTCCTTTAAAAGAAAAAAACTTTTTTTTTCAGCGATAACTAGCGTTTACAAAGCCATACGCAGGGTGGGTGATTGCATTCCCCCTCCAGGAGCCCAAAAAGACCATTCAAAGATGGATTCTTTGCTTAAGGTGGGGCCTACATAAAGTCCTTTTTTTTGGTTGTTACAAACAAGCCTAGGCCTCTTTGTTTACTCACCTGGTGTCCTTTTTTTTTGTTGTGGCTCTTTTCGCTGTTGTCCCCCAAAATTACTTTCTGCGTACGGCCCTAAGCGTTTGCGTAACATTTCGCTGTTTTAGGGTTGCCATTTTTCAGAAAACCAAAAGCGGGAGGTCATTGTCACTAAGTAAAAAAAAACGGAGATTTTTTTTCCTGCGCATTCGCCATTACACCGTAAATTTAAAATTTTTATTACTTTCCTATATCCGCGAACAATACCAAACATTGCCTGGAATAATACCAAGCGCCGCGCCACTGCGTATTAAAGCTAAGGAATATTTCTTTGTTAGCTGCTTACAGTAGCTGTAAGCACTTTCATTTTTTCACAAACCAATGACGTCAGTCTTACAGCAGCCCACAGCAATTGTTAACGGCCTTGGGAGATGTCTATAACCACTGTACGTCTAACAGGTTGAAAAACGAATTTGAGGTTAGGAGTCAAACAAAATTGACTAAATGTATACTAATAATAATAGTCTATGTCGTTGGTCTGTGTGGAAAACCATGTTAAGGATTAATTTAACTGCAATTGAAGATATTACGCATTTTTGTTATAAAACTATAGTCACAATTTTGAAGGTTATATTCATCAATTTTAGGCGAAGAACAAATTCTAAAACGGTATTTACCAATCGGTAATTGCTGTATTCCTTTTATGCTCCAGAACCGCCCGGAACGACACCGTAAGTGTTCCTTTTACAATTTTTTTACATTTTTCATGTTGAAGAACCGTTCTTGACAATATTGACAGTTCAGAGAACGGTTCAGAACGGTTCTACGAGGTAAAAGGAATACACTAAATGTTGACGTTGAAACAATGTATTATACGTCAAAGTTGTCACCAATTATTACCGCGGTTATAATTGGTTGAATGACGTCATCTGTTAGACAAGCTTGTTAGCAGCTGTAAGTCAAAAGAATTAGAAAAATATCCCTTTAGTAGGCGATAAATTAATAAACACGTGGTTCCGTTTTTGAAACCGATCACTGATGTGTGGCCGCGCCGGTGATTTACCGGAAGCGCCGTTGTCAGATTGTTTATAATAAACTATTACATAGTATAGTGACTTTTTTATTTATTTTTTTATTTTTAATCTGGTAGTAGGTAATGTTTGAAAAGCGGGAGTTTTTACTATCTTGTCGGGAGGCGGGAGACATGTCAGAAAAGCGGGAGACTCCCGCCCAAATCGGGAGGGTTGGCAACCCTACGCTGTTTTGACAGTTTTTAAGCATGATTTATTTTTAAGCTTTAAACACGCAGAGAGAATAACTTTCTTTCGTAAAATTATTGATAAAAAGGTTGTCCTTAGGTAAGTAATAGTTATTTGTACTAGCTGGAGCATCATACATTTTTTTTTCCTACACTGTATTGAAAATACACATTCATAATTTTTAAAATGTATTGGAGAAGAGTAAAATAAGTTTTGCTTAGGGTAAAAAATAACTAATTAGGTATTAGCTTTGCATTCCCTTACAATGCACCGGTTTTAACAACGCCTGTTATTGTCTTTACTCTCCATAATTACACAAAACTAATTTCAAATTTCTACTTGCACAAAAATTCCCACGTTGCCACTATGACTACACCAAGCACAAGGTAAAATATGATTGTCGTCGACCGTCTTTTAAAACTCGATCAACCCTCGAGAGTCAGGTACCTACTCGCACTACCTGTTCTTTGTTAGACGACCCAAGGTAAACAAAGATAGATATATGTAACGAACGTCGCATAGTAATAGGATTGCCCGGCCACGTGCTTTGTCCCTTTAACACGGACGCCTTTTCTATCTCTGTCATATTTTATTTGCCTTGTCTGACTGTCTGATCTTGTTAAACTATTATTAATCTTTGGTAGTATAGTTGAATCAGTTTGAAAATGATAATCCGGTAGTCTTTGATAGAAAAAAAAACAGAAAAAGTAAGCTTGTATGATGTATTGACTCGTGCCGATTACCGCACCTTTCTATAAAAAGTTCTCCTATCTATAGGAATTTGGAGGCGGTCGCAGAGTCAAAGACAAACCAATTGTGTGCCAATTGTTTACAAGATTTATAGCTACTCTTTTATGATTTGCTTTGTATGATCTTGCACATTTTTTCGTTTTAAAACTTTTTGCTACTTTTACCACTTGCTATTAAACTGAATATCTACCTCTTCTTCCTTGCCTTCCTCATCTTTAAACAGTTCTTCAGTACCGAATCGTAAAATATCGTCTAGTTCCTGCTTAGTAAAGTTTGCACCTTTTCCACCCATACCAGGTCGTACAACCAAGTGAGTCAACATCATTTTTCTTTTAGCTACTTGGGTTACTCTTTCTTCCACACTATTACGAGTTACGAAACGGTAAATCATGACTTTATTAGCCTGACCTGAAAGGAAAAAAATTTATATGTGTTTGAAGGGTATTAAATAAAATATATTAATTTAAAAAATTATAGCAACAATAAAAAGCAAAATAGTTTTATAGTTTAGGCGGGACACTACATATTCGACCTTTTTGGCATTTGCACTTACCAATACGATGGGCTCGAGAGAAAGCTTGAATATCATTGTGAGGATTCCAATCAGAATCATAAATAATTACAGTGTCAGCAGTGGCTAAATTAATACCTAGACCACCAGCTCTTGTCGATAGTAGAAAAGCAAACTGTGGTGCACCAGGTGCATTGAATCTAAAAAAATAATAATAATTGTTTTTTACCTAGTTTATACTTTTTATAACCATAATGTGCCATATGATCTTAAAAAGAAAAATTACAAGCTAGTGTTTATCAAAGAAAAATAGACAAAAATTTAGGAAACATAAAGAAAGATAGTGAAAAGGATTTATGATTTAATCTGAATAAACAAAGATACTTTTCTTTATAAAAATTGTTTAAACTTAAAGGTTTCAGGCCGTCTATCTACCTGGATACTACAATGGATGATATGGCAATTTTTTTGTTGAATAAGTTCCTACACAAATTATATTCCTACTTTTTATTTTTCAACTCTAAAGTTTTTCTGCACTTTAGTCTTACCTGTCAATAGCTTCTTGACGCTGACTACCAGTAATTGCACCGTCAATACGTTCATATTTATAACCTTCTCCGTCTAAGAAATCTTCTAAAATGTCCAACATTTTTGTCATTTGAGAGAAAATCAATACCCTATGCCCTTGTTCTTTTAGTTTTTTCAACATTTTGGACAGGAGAACCAATTTACCAGCAGCTATAAAATAAAATGGGGTCCAATGAGTTAGGAGGCAGAAATACACAATAAGCATAGATTGTATTGCCAGTACCTAAAATATATAGACGTCGTGCCACTTCAAAACGTTCAATGCGGAATTTTTATCCATGCGTGCAAAGGAGACTATTTAAAAACTATTTAAGCAACAACAAAGAGAGCCCGATTAAGCATCCTATCTATATGCAGGCATTCTTTGTCTAATCTTAACCTGCTATTGTTCAACGCACTAAAAGTGGATTTGAACGTATCGAGCTAGTACGACGTGTATACCAACCTCTAATAAAACAGAATTGGAAACCTACCTCTAGTCAGATGTCCAATATCATACTGTCCATGCGCTCCCATGGGAGCTTCTTCAGCAGCGGCGGGGAACAAATAGGGATGATTACAACATTTCTTTAGGTCCATCATAATATTTAAAAGTGACACAGATTGACCACCGCCTTTAGGATTTAGAGCTTCAAAGTTTCTTGTTAAAATATATTTGTAGTATTTCTTTTGCATAGGACTGAGCTCTACTCTCACAATAAATTCAGATTTTGAAGGCATGTTTTTCAGTACGTCAGCCTTTAGACGACGCAACATATGCGGACCCAACATTTCATGAAGTTTTTTAACCTAAAATGAAAAAATGATTAGTTATTAAAACTGTCACTAGAGAAAGTATTTTGAAGATTTGTGACCAAAATTTATTTGAAAAATAGAAAAATAACTGTAAAATAACAATGAAGTAGAATATTTTTCCCTTCATAGTTCTTTTAGGGTTTTCACAAAATCACTTCAAGGGCAGAGACCACTACCTAAAAAAGAACTTAAAGTTAATAATTTAGGTAATAAATAATTTACCTGATCCTCTTTTGAAATATCCGCAAATTCCGCCTGGAAATTTGCTAAATCGTTGAATTTCTGTGGCGTCAGGAAATTAAGCAAGTGGAATAATTCTTCCAAGTTATTTTGTAGAGGGGTACCAGTTAACAACAGTTTGTACTGAATGCTGTAACTGCTTAAAAACTAAAACCAAAAACATTAAATTCAGAAGTAGTACTATAACTAACTATTTAGGCAAATTATAAAATAAAATAATGTAAAATGCTTACTTTAAAGAACTTTGATTGGTTACTTTTAAGTCTGTGGGCCTCATCAACTACTAATACTGCCCAATCAATTGAAGCTAAACATGCTGAATCGATTGATACCAATTCATAACTGGTCAAAAGTACATTGAATTTAATAGAACCAGCTCGTATTTTTGAGGCCCTTCCTGACCTCGCTATTGCACCTTCTTCAAAACTAAGCTCGTTTTCACGAATAACAGCTCTGCAATCTTTGTCACCTGCAAGACAATTTATTTTTATAATTATATTAAGGCTAAGTATACAAATCACCAAATTAATAACCACTATTATCTTAACCAACCATATTAAACACTGTAACAAGCTTAGTTCTGGCTAGAAAAAGAAATATTTTCGGAGATTCATAAGTCTGTCTGATCTGTTCAGACTATCGCAAATTTTTAGTAACTAAGGTTAATACCAAAAAAAAATGATTTTAAATAAAAAAATTAAGTTCTTTAATTCTTTTTTTTAACAATGGTTAGTTCATTTTTAGTGGAATTATACTATTATACCTTTTAAGGACCTTTACAGATTGGTAAAAGTTTAGCATAATATGAATTATTTTTCCTGACTTCTTTAACGACTTCGCTTAAATAGGACTTACAAAGGTTTTATAAAATGTTCGTAAGTTTTAGTGAATTAAAAATATAACTGATCTAAAATAATTTCATATATGAGCAGCTCCAAATCAAAACGCAGTTTTTGATAAATCCCAATTTTAAGAGATCTACCAATTTTTTCTTTGCGTTTTATTATTTATGTTTATAAAGTTTTTAAATTGAAATATATTGTATTGTAAATATATAAATTTTAAATATTTTAATTTAAAAAACTTTTTAAGATTCACAAGTAGAAAATGTAAAGTAAAAATTTTAAGCTATTCTAAAAACTGTGTTTTATCAAAATTGGTTTAGGCACTGTAGGTTGCAATTAAAAAAGGTTTTAAAATCAAATCAACTCTTCTATTTTAATAATAATAATAATAATAATTCCTTTATTGTCATAAATACATTTAATTCTGAACATTGACAATGTCATAACTTTTAGGTAATTATAATATTAAATATTTTATGTGTGCTAACAATATATGTAATAACATTATATTTTAGTAACTTATCTATATTTGAAATTTAATGTTTTAGACACTGAAAATAACTTAATTTTTTTAACAAATTCTGACTACGAAAAAGATGTATACCCTTGTAGCAATTAATTTTTGCGTGCTAGAGGTTAAGTGCAAAACTATAAGAACAAATACTTACCAACATATGTAATACAATAGAAATCTGGTGCCCAATTTTCAAATTCTCTCTCCCAATTAATGATGGTTGACAATGGTACCGAAATTAGGAACGGACCTTTACAATGACCTTCTTTATAGAGAGAGTACAAAAATACTATAGTTTGGATAGTTTTTCCCAGACCCATCTCATCGGCAAGAATTGTGTCGATTCCATTTGCCCAGGAGTATCGCAACCAATTAAGACCTAAAAACAAAAAATGCCAATAACCTGGATTCGTAAATTAAATTTAATTATGTAAAAAATTGTTTGGAAACTGCACTATGGGCAAAATGTAATGTAGAGGGCACAACAATATTTTGATGAACCCTACACAGAAGTTCCTTACACCTAAATAGATTTTAAATTTTAACTTTCTCTTCTTAACGAAAAATTTTCTTATAGCCCCTTTTGGACATTAAAATATACAGTGTGTCCCAGGATAGGTGTTACAAGAGAACAAATGGACCAAAAATTTGTTTTTTTATTGATACTAAATTGTACCCTACAATCACAAAATATAAAACACTTCTAATTAATAATTTAAACTTAAAGTGTTTTACCTTCCAATTGGTATTCATGCAACAACCCAGATTCGTCCAGATATGATGGTTGTTTATCCAGTTTCTTCTTCAAGTCGCTAATTGGTTTTTCCGGTGGGGGTGTGTACCTTCTTGGAGTGATTCTATCATCGTCGTCCATTAGCTCTCTTGCTTTGGATTTCTTTTGAGCTACCGAAAATAATATATTTTACATATGGCAACAAAATTAATGAAAGGATCTTTTTATAAACAAAAAAATCTTATTAATCCCGTTTTAAAAACGCTATACCGAACAACAGTAATTTATATACTAATTTACTTGCATTTTTATTTAAAGACGACTTAACCTTGGTTTTAAAAATTAATTAAACTTATGTCCGACTGGTATATTATTTGACACATAATAATATTATGTCAAAGTCAGTTAAATACAAAATATTTAGGGCGTTATTAAAAGAAAAAAACGCCCTAGGGTATTATTTCGTATTTAACCAACTTAAACATATTATTATTTGTCAAATGCTTTGGTTTAAACTAATACATTCAAAATTCATTTAAATTTTTTTCATATAAAGAATATTTAGTCAGTCAGTCAGACATTAAACGTTGAAGGCACCACGGGTATTAAGGATAAAAAACGCTTTCGGTCAACGTATATCCCTCGGGCCAAATGCCCTCGGGAACCACATCATCTGCCTTAAGCGTTGTTATCCTTATAATACCCTTGATACCGTAATAACTATAACAATCTGCCAAAAACGACCATTTTTTTATGGTGAGTAAATAAATTAACCGCGTCGTTCGTAATTGTTGAGCTGCATCTTTTAGTGTTCTTAGTTTAATTAGTAAAAGATCATAATAACAATTGAATAAAAAAGTTACTTCTTATAAAGCAGAAATAACCGTAAAGAATTAGATGATTTAAAAATTTTAGGTAATTCTTTAAGACTTAAATTAATATTCAGAATAAACTTTTTTCAAAACTTATATTTTGATTTATAAATTCGGCTTTATTGGCAAATTACCCTTTGGTTTTCTTCCAGGTTTAGATCCGCCACCACTAAGACAAGCTGCTCTTAAATCTTGATAATACTCTATAGCAGCTTTAAGACCGACAATATCTTCATTTTCATCTTCCCATGTTGCTTGATCATACGACAGCTCTCGCCACTACAAAATAAATACTTTTGTAACGTTCATATAATAATGACAGGTAGGTGCGGTTCAGTTGGCACCACAATTAATAGAATTGAGAAAAAAGTTTGTCCACTGACTTCTGGCTATTTTTTTTTTTATTAAACAACTAAAAATACAACCATTAAGTGTCCCGTATTTTTATTCATATGTAGATTTGTTATCAAGAAAAAAACAAATAAAACAACTTAAATTATTTCAAAAAGTATCCATAGACAAAACAATAAAAACCAAAAATAAAAAAGGCATTTTTTGCGTTAAAATAAATGAGCAAAATAACCACCTTGGGATAAAATTCACTACAGCTGGTCGAAATTGCTTATTTATTATATGGAAACTTTTAAGAATAAGTTTAAGTGGTTTCATTTTTTATTTTAGTTGCTTAATCAGAAAAAATGAGACACTACTGGATTTGATAAATTTAATCTAGTTAGGGCTAAATAAGCATTTTATTACTTCCAACAACTGCATTAAATTTTATCTTATTGGGTCACATGATGTGAAAGGTATTTATAAAATACCAATTTTTTTTTAACTTTGGGGCTCTGTAGTTCAGAAATCTAGTCCAAAAAGTATATTTTTATAATCTAACTTCCTGACACAATTGACATATTTGACAAACAATTTTGTTTTTTTTAACTAATGTCAGTTTTTATCATGCCCAATAGCGTTATTTACACTGCTCTGCATATATAAGATATTTTGATTATCCTGAATTTTAAGCTATCTATCCTAATTTACCTTAACTAAATAAAGAGTTCTGCCGTCCCTCATGGTACGATGATTAATAACTCTGTGTACAATAAGCCATTCCGGTTTGACGCCAAATTTGTAAAATCTCTCTTCTAATTCAGTATCGTTTAAGTTACCACCCATTTTCAAGAGACGGCTGCAACGAGTGTCGGCTTCATCTGTTGGAAAAAATATTAGTATTATTTTCTATACTTAATGCTGACTATAAATTACATAGGATTGCCCAGTTAAATATTGAAATCTTCGACCTGTCTTAAAAAAATGCAAAAAATATACAATCTCTATAAATAACTGTCTTTCACTTGTCAATCAAAACATTTTTTTTTCTATTTTTTAACCTTTGGACAGTCCTAAGTCTAAGGTTTTTACACAGTTATAACTGTTCTCAGCTCAGTTTTGGTTTCTGTTCCACTTTCATTTCAGTTCAGAAATACAGTCCTTTTACACGATCCTTTCAGTTCTTACTATTCTCTTAAAAATTTCAATAAAGTCAACAACAAAATCGGAAATCGGGTATGATGACACATTATCCGTACAATATTTTTACTAAATCTGATGTCTACATATAGGAAATAAGCAAAATATGAATCTTTTGCGTACCATTTAGTGAGGCATTAAATAAGAAAAGATGCTTGGCGCTCCAATCCTATATTAGTTTAAGGTCATGTGAAAGAGGGCCGTGCATTACCTTTCAATTATGCCTTGAAACTGGCTCTACACATTCAGAAAAAAACTGTATTAAGTGGTAATTAAAATATATTACCAATTAATACAGTTTTCTTTGGGATGTGCGGCTTAAAAACTTCTAGTAAAGCATTTACATACATAATAAATGTTTTTTTATTAAAATGAAGTATCGTAGTATTTTAAATCGTTGGAATTTTTTTAAATACTGCATTTTGAAATATTATGAGAGTGATATGGTTCTATTTTAGTTTTTAAGCAACGGCAAAAAAACCTAAAAAATAAGGTTTGAAGTCTTTAATAAAAAAAAATTAAAAGACAAAATTGATTTATATTATTTTAAGGTAAGTAAAGTATGAGAAGTGATTTTAGAATAATCATAGCAATGTAGACGAAAAATTTAAATAAAATAAATTCGACCAAAACTTGCTTTAAAAATATTGTATCCGACGTAAACTGGTCTCTAGAATCTGAAAAACAAAAAATACAGGTTGTCCCGTTTTAAAATCAAAATTTCTTATCATTTCCGGTGAAGCCGGAATTCGTAAAAGATTACCATGTACACATAAAAATTTCTTTTAATTAGTCTAATTACCCTACCAAGTTTCGGCAGTATCGATAAAGAAATAAAAAAACGGCAGCCGGAAAGTAGTCGCGTGGGCACCCGGTATATCCTTTTAATAAAAGGCAACTTTTTCTAAATTAATCGGACCTAGGCTCCTTGACATATTCGGCAATTAGTCAAAAAGATGAATAGGGCTGTTTGTGAAACCATAAGAGTTTTAAAATCAAAGATTTTATGAAATTTACCCATGGGTTCTTCCATTTTCGGTGGTTCTTCCATGTCCCATTTTCTGGTGTAACTGCGGAACATCAATGGATGATACACGTCTAACTGCAGTTCGGTAATCCAGCTGCAATGCCAATACGACAGCTCCTGCCATTTTACATAAAATTCTCGCCTGCGATGTTTTGTTACCTCATCTTTACCATCCTGGAAAAAAAGTAGTTGCATTAACTAGTAAATAAAACTTTATTTCATTATGTAACTTGTTTAAAAAACAAGGGAAAAAACCTAAATCTGTCTTGTCTAATTTTAAATACACGGGGTGTGCCAACTTCATTTATACACGAAATAACTTCGCTATAAGAGATGAACATATCAAATGTAGTATTTTCTTAAATTTCTTTAAAATATATATTTAATATAATAAATACCCGAGGATGGCCATATTTCCGAAACTATTAAAAATTGGATACATCACATGTGGACTTTTTTAAAGCTCTTTAATAGATCTTTTGAATGATGATATAATATACAGGGTGTCCCATTTAAAAAGTACATTTTTTGTAATAAATCGAAAACTCGATGTTTAATTGTTTTTCGGTTGGAAGGACGTTAATTAGCGAAAAATATACTACAACTTTACTAATTTAACCGACTCTCCAATAACAGGGAAGTTGACAAAAGTGCCGACTTCAAAGTGATCACCCTTTATGGTTGTAAAAAATATATCGTATGCAACACATATATAAAGTGTCCCGTTTAATTTCTCGTGCGATTGCTGCACTCGCCTGACGGCTCGTGCTGTCGAACTTCCCCTTCGTAAAAAAATATCACTAATGCAGTTGCTACATAAATTACTACTCCAAGGCGGTCGTGGTAAAAATTGTCATTAGTGTAATAAAAAACATTTACAAGCTTCTGAAAAAAAAATAAATGGAGGCATTTTTCTATTTTAACTAGAGCTGGATAATTCCAGCTATCTTGTAATTTTCTTACAGCTAGGCACCCACTCAAAACTTATAAATAATTAAATAAGTTGATATTTTTCAAATTACTACTTAGGAAACTTCTTTACTGTCAGCACAAAAAAAAGTTTAATAAACGAATATTCATGATACATTAAATATTTACCACATTAATTATTGGTAAAATAATAGTGTCCGTGTTTTAGGTCTTGGTAGTTATGAATAAGAAATGTAAAAAGTCGACTATACTGTCATTACAATTTACAAGGTGAATCTCGTTAAAAAAATACCATGATATAAACTTTCTTTGCAACTTTATTACTTGTTAAAGAATGAATTTTCTTCGCGGCAGTAAAAACGTACGGATAAGTTAAGCCCTTTGTCAACTACGTTTTAATGGCAAATATCTATGTAAAGGAAAGTTCCACGCCTCGCATGTAAACCTATAAATAATTCAAATTAAGCTTGTAACATTGTTAAAAAGCCCTCATCGGCATAATTTTGAACTAGTATAAGAGTCCATGACAATTCACAGTCAATTTTTTCTTGCTGTTGTGGCAGTTTATATCGTGTTTTTTAAATAATTTTTATAATTTTTTAAATAAAAAATACAAGAAGAATTAGTCTACAATTTGTAAACAAGTGTTTTGATGGTTGTCATCATAGATTCTGTAAACAATTCTACCATGAAGCAAAACGTGCAAAGTCGGAGTAACTACTCTTTGTTTTATTTAGGTTTTTAGACTATGATGCCTAATATTTTGTCTGAAATTTAATGTTTTTGTTTTTAAAAAGGCTTGCTTCTAGCCGAGACGCAAACCTAAAATCGTATATTTCTGTAAATATGGTAAATATTTTTGACATTGTTGATCTAGATACCCATTTTTACCAGCTGTTTAACCGAATTGCAACACTGCTGCTCCTTAATTTGAATTCCCTATTGTCGTATTAAATCAGAACTAAACTCTGTCCAAGTTACATATGCGAAGTTTTGAACCGTGATTAACAAGTGATATTGCGTTTTCTGTACACCTATTGCCTGAAAGGCAATTTTTGCATTTACAATTATGTTTTATTGCTTTCGTACAGAAAACGCGATATTACGCGTTGATAACGGTTTAAAATTTTGCATATAAAACTTTGACACCGTATAGTACCAAAATCACATAATAAAAGTACTTCCGATTTTTTGCATGGATATTTCCTTATAATTTTATTAACCACAATTTGGATTACGAATCTCTGTTCAGCTCCGTGAAGCGACGGTTTCCTAGGACTTTCGGTCGGCGAAAACCAACGCGACTACGTTCGCCCAAATGAAATATTCACTTTTTAACCGTAGCTTAATTAGGCAGTATCCCAGTGTCATATTGAATTTATTACTTTAGTTGTTCGGGATAGGCATTGAGCAGTTTGAATAAAAATGAAGAAGGTACTAATACTTTAAGTATTAGCATTTACTTCGAAGTATTTACTTTAAAACTGAAGTAGGGAAGCATCTACTTTGATTTTTTCTTACTAAGGCGTATAAAAATATCATAGTATTTACTATGGGGACGTATTTACATCGACTTGTAGATACTTTTATTTGAAGTAAATACTATTAAGTAAATGTTTATACTTGTAGTATGAGCTCCTACTTTATTTTTATTCATACGACCCATTCTTTTCACTCCATAAGTACGTAAGTAAGTTCCAAGCGTTCGAGTATTGCATTTGAAGTGAAAAATATAACTAATATCATGCAATAAATGTCAGATGTAAACGTACCATGAAAGTTCTGTAATATTTTGTGGTAAACAGCGTCTTGAAACCAGTTTATATACATAAGAAATGCTTCTCGCATAATATTTGTTTTGTTTCGAGCGGCAGCGCAGGGCTTTTGGCTCGCGTATATTGCAGTCGCCTGATTAAAAATGTTTTTCTTATGCTACCACAAAGATCAAAGGCAGCGCTCTCACATTCTCCGGTTTCCTGCTGGGCGCAGACGCTTGGTATCGTGCCCGTAGCCTTAAACAACTTTTAAAGTCGTACTTTATTCCTAGCGATTGCCTTGCAGCAAAGCCATAAACCCCCAAGCAAGCAAGTCGTACTTTGCATTACAATAACAATATTATATACCAAAACAATAAATGTAATGCCAATTACGACTTTTAAAATAGTTAAATAGGGTTTACACACGCGTTTTATTCAAATTTGCATTTAGCTAAGACGCATAAAAACTTAGTATACAGGTGTGAAAACCAACTGGCCGACCATAGGGAATTCAAAGCATAGTAAATATTCAAGGTGGGGTCGGACGATAGACGGAAGCGGTGGGACGGCGACAGCCCCTGATCGTTCTGCTTAAATCGGCGCGCTTGTTGCAGCGGTGCATTGCGGGACAGTACATAGAATATGGCGGAGGGAATTATACACACGGATTTTTCTAAGGACGGCGGTTTGGTTTCCATACCGTTATTTCAAAAAGAACCTTAGGGTGGTTCACACTTTTTTAGAGTAAAAACTTAAATTATAAATCTTTAGCATGTGACCACCACATTTTATGCATAAACTACTACAAAGTTTAACATAAAACCTAAATCTCTAGATCCTAGATCTACATTCCTGACACACCCGGTAATAAAAAAATTATGTATAGGCTCTTCAAAAACAAGTAAAGAAATAAATTTTAATGAAAACGGAAAGTGCATATATAAGTCAAAAACCAGTAAGAAAAGAGGTCATTCAGAAATAGTTTTATTATATAAAATAGTACTTAGTAAGATTGGAAAAAGAATTTTTAAATATATTATAAATACTCGAGTTTACCTAAAACTATTTAACGATTTTTATTACAAGTTACAGAATCATGATTGCATCCATGGATAGATGGGTTGGTAAAGTGGCTATAGTCACTGGAGCTAGCTCTGGTATTGGGTCCGCTATGGTTGTGGAATTTGTTAAACACGGTTTAATAGTAAGTAAAAGAAAAAACAGATACCTAATATCTATTTTAATATGATTACATGTAGGCACCCGATTACTTGTACATAAGCTCTTTAAGGAAAGTTGGGTTTTTATTAACCAACGTATTTGTAGCATAACAAACATTCCATTAACTTTCCATCATTCACGACACAGACCACAGATAATTTTTTTACGACACTCGAATGTCGCCATATTAAAAATTGACGATATATTGTTCTATATCATTTAAAAGAGATTTTGGTGTGGAATTAAAATATAAACTAAAATGGGGGTGATTCTTTTTAAAACGTTGGGAGAATTATCTCGTCAATTATACAGCGTGGACGTAAATAGTCCCCCCTGCCAACTTTTGTACCCTTTAAATGTTTCTTTATAAAATTTGGGTATGACTTATGGAAGGATATAAACTACTTTTTGACGTAAAAATGATAGTCAACAATCAAGATGGCGGATGGGCGCCATCTTGGGAAAAAAAAATAGAAAGGGAAATATTGTGGCACATTATTTTAAAGCTTAAAATAAAGGGTGGTTTGCTTTATAAACATAGGGTCAAAAGTCAATCATTAGGGAGATATCGCGGTACAAAAATGGGGAAAAATAAAGTTTTTATTTTATATTTTAAACACCAAAAGCGCTAGAATAATGAAATTCTACGAAAATAATTCTGTTATAAAAATACACTTTCTCTACCCTTTATTTTCTTTTTTCCACAACCAATCCCATTCATAGTTATGCTGACGATAGTATCCTTCACTCCACTTTTCAGGTTCCCAAACCAATCTCTCTACCCGACTTGGAAAGCAAACGCAGGGCGATGCAGATATCTCTTTCACAGGATCTCAATTTGATATTGGATTGGGGCGCCAAAAATCTCGTTCAATTTAATGCATCCAAAACACAATCATGTTCCTTGTCGCGAAAAAATCATCAAACACTCATCCTTTGCTTATGAGTAGCCAGGTTTTGCAGAGCGGGGACACATTTAACCTTGTGGGCGTCACATTTGAGAATAACCTTAACTGGCATAAACACATAGTATCTATAGCCACCGCGGCTTCAAAAAGCTTAGATTTCTTTTCCGAGCCAAAAAGTATTTTTCTCCTTCCAATTTATACACTTTGTATGTGTCCCAAATTCGACCCTCTCTGGAATATTGTTCTCATGTCTGGGGAATGGCATCCCCTACAACCCTTAGCATTCTTGATGACAAAACAAATAATTAGTTGCTCTGAGTTTGTTAACACAACATTGTTAAGCCACTGTAAGTGTTTTAACTCAAGTAATGTGTATTTAATTGATAAAAAAATCAAATATCTAATGTTTTGAAAACACCTGTAAAACAATATGAACTTTGCATGGGGTTTGATATTTATTCTATTCCATATTTTGGACCCCCTCCCCCCTTGGTGAAATTGGGTGATTTTCTAAAAAAAGTCCTCCATTCAAAAAAGCAACAATACATCACATTTTCCTGGGTGGAGGCCTGCCCTGACCTACACAATTACGTGAGATTTTCAGACCCCCCTCCCCCGTCGTGAGATTTGGTGAGATAAATAAAAATTTAAGACAAAGTGTTTAGTAAAAAAATGATACGAAATACTATTTTTTTATCTAAATTTCAAAAGTGCTGTTTTAAAATTACAACACAGGTATAAATAAAAAATTAAGCAATTTTCTAGCATAGTCTCGATGATTTGCTTTATTTAATTACTATTTAATTTCAGGTCGCTGGATTAGCTAGAAGAGTGGAAAGAGTGCAGGCTCTTGCAGAAGAACTAAAAAATGAAAAAGGAAAGGCCTATGCTTTTCAATGCGATGTAACAAATGAAGAAGAAGTAATCTCTACTTTTGAAAAGATTAATCGCCAACTAGGCACTATTCAAATTTTGATTAACAATGCTGGTCTTTTACAGCCAACAGACCTAATTAATGGTGATACTGCAAAATGGAAAACTACTTTGGGTAAGTATCGCATTTTTTTAACGTCTGACTGCTACTAGTGTAGCAAGTAAGGAGTAGATTATTAACACAAGGCTTGATGAACAACCTAAGTAGGAAATTCAAATATACACTAAAATGGCGCCCACGTTGCTTTATTGAAAGCTGCTAGGATGTGAATTATCTTGGCTAATTCTTTAAAAATAAAGATAAAAATGAGGTCATTGACTAAGCCAAGAACAAACTTTTTTACCAAATCCCTACTGGCCCATCATATATAATTTTGAATGTTTGATACCTACTATTTGGAGTTTTATCATTTGTTTTAATAATTTGAGCCGAATCTTTCTTATTTTCCATCTAGTAGAGAAGCCCACGATGCTAAATGGGAGATAAAGCCTTATTGGGTTTTATAGCTTAGATAATGTTATATAATCTATACCTTTTTATCGGTGGGGGAAGCGGCTACAGATTTTTAAATAAGTCAAAAAATACTGTTATTATTTCAACTTGTTGAAATCATTCGGATCGTATCGGATTATTATGTATTTTTCGTTATCCCTGAATTATTTTCCTCAAAATAAAAAAAAATAGCCACGCTCGAGAAGTCAAAATTACTTTTTTTACAACTTTGTAGTCCTCCGCTTTCTATACATCACTCTCAATTTATCAGATTAGTGGAATATTCATTGTTTAGCACATGCTAAACATATTAACTCGCCCTATCTTAATCTAACGCGCTTGAAAATTTCTAATGGATAGATTTTTATTTTTTACGATTGGCCCCGTATACGGTGCTCATATTTGGTGGAGGTACTTAACCGGGTACGAGGTACTCTCAGGTATATTAATCTGCCGCGCTGTGTAAATCTCGATATCCCCCTCTTGGACCCCCTAAAAATATATACTTCTTGTCCTACCGTGTATATTATCACCATTAAGAAAATCTTTAAAAAGTCTAAAGAAAATACCATATTAAGTACTTTTACCTTTATTAGTTTCAGAAATATGCAACCCAAATATGTATTTAGGTAATTTTTAGAGTACCGCCATTTTGTAGTAGGTGAAGCTACTGAGTTTATATTTAAGGGTTATGAAGTTCTCGTCAGGAGCTTTAAAATGATGTGCCACAAGCCCCCTTTTCATTACATTTTTTTCCAAAATGGCGCCCAGCCGCCATCTTGCAATTTTTTCTGTCAATTTAAGTTTAAAATATAGTATTTGTGCATTAATTTTATATCCCAAAATGTAGTAAATTGATCCGTTCAAAAATAAAAGGGCAATAGTGCATTTGATATTAACACCTCAAACTGAACACAAAAATAATTTAATACTCCGTTAAAGATAATTATAAAAATATTTTATCAGACACCAACATACTGGGCCTTTGCATTGCAACTAGAGAAGCCGTAAAGCACATGGCAGCCGCAAACGTAGAAGGACATATAGTTCACGTAAACAGCATTCTTGGTCATAGAGTTTTAGATATACCTGGTCTAAATGTTTACCCTTCAAGCAAATTTGCTGTCACTGCTTTGGCTGAAACATTGAGGAGAGAAATAACTAGAGCAAAATTACCAATCAGAATAACGGTAAGTCTTAAAATTGTTTTGTCACCAAAAAGATAAGGGTTTAAAAAACTGTGGAAACTTAAAGATCTGGTAACATACCAAATACTAAAAAATATAAACATGTGCATTAAGAATCCCCGATGGGTGTACACTTTGCCAACTTTAAAAAAAAAATGTTTGGTCATTTTATAATTTTAAATATACCCAATATCACAAAAATATTATCACTTTGGTGTTTATTTTTATAAATTCTTAATACTATTAACAATAATTATGTGAAAGATATAACTTATATTATTACATAATTAGATTATAATTTGTCTAGCGGTGAAGTAAGTGAGTGAATAATATCTAGGAAAAGAGGCTTGTTGATTTTTAATTTATGAAACAGCCATAGATAACTTTTAACATTTAAATCTGCAGTGGCTAGAACTAATTTTCGAATCTTTACGATCTCGCACAGGAAACAAATAGTAGCGTTTACGATCATGCGTATTTAAAAGCCATGGCCAAATACAAATCTGGCACCACCGTGTTCCTTGTATTCCTAATGGAAAACCCAGATAACGCGTTGATAAATTATGCCCTATAATGCCGATAGACCGTCGGCGCCGGCAAGTATCCATTCGGTAACGACGGAAAATGGCTGGTACTCCAGCGCACAAACCCGTTTTTTCGCCCATCAAACTTAATTTTGTGTCGTGCAGTCATAACATTGGCAATCCATCCAGATCAGCCAAAAAAACCTTGTATGAAGCCAAGTATTAGGTAGCGTAAGTAGCCACTTTTCGACAACATCATCATGGGAACTTCTTTTTAACGTGGATTTCTAACCACACCGCCCAGTTTTCCAATAGCAAGTTCAGTTTAGGATCAGTTGAACTCAACTGTTGGTTAAAACTGCCCATTTAAAATATATTGCTGTCACTTTTGGCATTTACTTGACAGTAACATATTTTAAATGGGCAGGTTCAACCACCAGTTGAGTTCAACTGATCCTAAACTGAACTCGCAATTGTAAAATTTATGGCATCCAGCCACTCATTCTGTTACTGATTGTATCCAAAGTTGATTATACTTCGCTAATCTTTCGGGAAGCGCTGTTTCAACTTAAAAAGGCCACAGACAAGTCCCAAAAAGTAACTACACCAAGTATCTTAATAATTAATAGTTTTTAAACAAAATGTTTCAATCTGTAGTAAAATTCAATCATATTTTTTCTTCAAGAATTTTATTTTAGAATGTCTTTAAATGGAGGTGATTTATTTTTCAGAGTGTAAGTCCAGGATACGTAAAAACGGAATTCGCACAGGTGGGGTTTGGAGCAGACTTAGACATGTTGGGTTTGGAGGCAGTAGACATTGCTGATGCAATTGTTTATTGTGTAGCAGCACCCTCGCACGTCAATGTAAGTAGACGAGAAACATGCAAACTTGTTTACATCTATTTTTAAGTCAATTTCCATTAAAAACAAATAAAATACTTGCAGAAACAATCTTTAAGCATCAGCGGTATTTTAAAGGTTTTAAACAGTTATTTAAATTGAAAAAATCGTACAAAAACATTTGTTTGAAAATTTTTAATTCGGATCAAAGTCATTATTAAAGAGTTTCAAAAAACGGACGGGCACATTTTTTTATGTTGAATTATCGCAAGCAATATAAGATTTTTGCCCTTTAATATTTGCTCTTTACCAAAAATTAAAAAAAAATGCAGCCCAAAATTATTGTAAACATATTAGAAAATGTCAAAATTTACTTTTTTAAGTTCAGTTAGATCTCTACAAGAAACATTTGTGGATATTTATAATCTCGATTGGTCAAACATTTTACAAATAATAAAAATATGCCGCTGGTGCTTAAATCTAAAGTGGTAAAAAATAAAGACATTTAAGATTTTAGATGGGACTATTTCTTTTTTTTATAAATTTTAATTGACTCACATAAAAATATGAAAAAACTCTATACATTATAAATAGTTTTTACATTTTGTTGGAAATATATTTATTTATTAAACAAAAATTTAAAAAAGTTGAGTGTTTGAGCCAATAAATTATTTTTATTTTGAAAATTAAATATAATTAAAAGTTTATTAAATACTTACAATATTTCCACAGATTAACTAAACCATATTTGAAAACTTTTTTATTTTTAATATTTTGAAGAAGTACGTTCCATAAACAAACTTTTGCTTTATGTAAAAGTATTATTAAGAACTGCCATACAATATACAGGGTGATTCAAATTCGCGAAAATATTATTTTGGAAACCAATGTGCAAAACTTATTTATTAAAATACTACTTTTTTAAATGTTACTACTAATAATATTATTTAGTTTTTCTACCTTCAAAATCACTATCTGGCAAAAGATGGTCACTGTTTTTAATTTTTTTTTTTCAGATACAGGAGTTAGGACTTGAGGTATATGGCAGCGTATTATAAAACGCTGGTAAGAACATAGTCAAGCATAGTAAACACTGATTATAAATTAAAATAAAATGTATACAAAAAATAAAAGCTTTAAACAATTGTTTTCTGTATTATTAGGTTTGCCAATATATTAGGTAAAATGGTTTAATAAATAAAGATATAGCGGTTTTCTAACCACCTTAAAACAATTCCACCTTTTGGTAAAAATTACTACTGTGGCCTTCTTTTCATCTGTAGAAATAAAACGTCACCAGTTCTATATCAAAAATAATAATCGTCCAATAATAATTGGCGCTACCGATAACTAAGTAAGGAAATTAAACTAAAAGTAGAAATTGTGTTTGTTAAACTCCTCCATCCTTGTTAAGCTGCTTTGCCTTAAGATACGTTTTTCTAGCGACGGGTTTGTCCCCGCGTCGGACAGAACACGCCGACCGAATACCGCTACCCATATAGACAATGGAATTGGAAGGAGCTTGTAGAAAAACAACTCCAATGCCATTATCTATATGGACAGCGGAATTCCGTTAGCGTCTTGGTCAGCGTATTCCGTCCGACGCGGCGCGGCGGAGAAAACCCGTCGCTAGGAAAATATATCACGTATGCACCGCTCAAGAGATGATCGTCGAGCCGCTTGAGCGTTGTCAAAATCTGATTTCAACAAATTTTAAATGGAAATGTTCATATTAAGAAGCGGTGTTTAGAGACGTGGTGCGTTGCAAAGCATCTTGCCGCTCGAGCTTCGATCTTGTTCGCTACAGTGATATGCCGAATTAAGAAGATAGCAAGGCATGGAAAAATTACAATGACATCTCAGACTGACAACATCGATCGTAAATTGAAGAGTGAAAATGCTAATTGTTCTAAGTGTCAAAATATATTTTTATTGTTCATCAATATGTTCTTTGTGACAGCCCCAATATTCCACTTTAAAATCATAGTGCCAATTTCACACTAGCGATTACAAACGAGGTCCAAAGTTGAGGGTTTCTTTGATTTCTGGTGGTTTCTAATTTTGGCACTTGGATCAATTATCACTTCCACTTTACAATTATTCGTTTCTGACATACAAACCTTAATAAAACAAGGTCACTGACCCTGTTTTTATTAAGAATATGAACGCCCTTTCTTTAATTTGCCATCGTAGCCTTGAATTTTCCATAACAACTACTTTTTCCCCGAATTCATTAGATCTAAATAAAAAGAAAAGTAGGAAATAACTAAAATAATGATTTACCAATATGAAAACGATGGCGCGCGCGATGATAAAGGTATGATTCCGAGGACAGCGGCAGGCAGCTAACCGCCGACACAAGCGCCAGAGCCATTCATATTTCTCTTTCGAATTGGGAAGTAACGAGTAGCGTTGCTGGTAATATGAATGGCTGAATTAGCTGCCTTCCGCGGTCCTTGGAATCATACCTTAAAGCTCAAGAAGAATCGCTCGACGCTCGTCGCTGGAGCGGTGCCAATATGAACGCGACCTAAAGTTCAATGCGCAGTGAATCACCAAGCACGAATTATTTCGGCCAACAGAAACTGGAAAATAATATTGTTGGTCTTTGTTAAAAGATCTCCACATAGCGATTGTCAGATGGAGACCAGTATAAACGGCAGATAAACTAATTATTAACAAAACGTGCTTGTTGATGAGTCTCTTAAAAATATTTAAATCATTTTGTTATCATTTTTGAATAGAGGCAAAGCATGTGGTTTCAAGTCAAAATTAATACCTTATCTTTGGTGACGACATCAACATCAGTCCATCTCCAGGTCAAGATCTTCGCCACTTTTGCTTTGAGTGGGGGACAGCCACATCTCGGACATTTCCAGTCGCCGTCAGGAACATCGGTAAGAGGGGGATTGAGACAATGGGTATGGTATGCTGAAGGGCAAGAATCGCAGCAAAGTAGTTCGCCACCATCTTTACAAACACGACAAAATTCCTGAAAAATAATATTTCTAACATGTATTTTATGTAATAGAAACTTCTAAGCAAAAATTACTTTAGAAACACACAAAAATTAGGTAAAATATTTAAGTTATACAGGGTGGGCCTTAACTCTATGAACAGTTTAAATATCCAACAAAACAAACATTAGGAAACTTACACAGACATAGTTTATTGATATTATTTTAAACCACAAATAATATAAATTTTTATAACCTAAAAGTCATATTGTCGTGTAACGTCCCTCACGTTGCCGACATTCTTAATTCGGAGTTGCATATTTTTAAAAACTTGGCGACAAGTTGCTCGCGGAATGGCATTTATTTCCCACACAATGATTTGGTAAAGTTGGTCTCATGTGGTTGGATTATCTTCATAGACTCTTGATTTTATGTAACCCCACAAAAATAATTATTTGGACTAAGATCCCGACTCGGAGGGGGCCCATGAATATCACCCCTTCGTGAGATGAGTCTTTCAGGAAACATTTCTTTCAACAAATCTATAGATACTGTGGCAGTGTGGCACTATCTTGTTGAAACCAGGTCGTAGTATTATGTTGTTCAAATTATTGAAGAGCTCAGACTAATAATCCCTGTATCATCTCACAATAGTTATCAGCTCTTACCGTCACGGCAACTTCTCTTTCATTTTCGAAAAATTATGGACCAATAATTTAACTTGTTGATATTGCAGTTTACACAATAAGTTACGAGAATGAGAAGGACGTTGATGTTTCTGTTGGGAATTGCCTACTGACCAAAATCGCCAATAAACGCCATTCCGAGAGCAATTTGTCGCAAAGTTTTTGAAAATCTGCAACTCCGGATTAAGAATGTCAACAACGTGAGAGACATTACCTAAACAACATAATTTTTAGGTCATAAAAATTTACATTATTTGTAATTTAAAATAATATCAATAAAATATGTGTAAGTTTTGTAATGTTTGTTTTATTGGATATTGAAACTGCTCATACAGTTAAGGCACAGCCTGTATAAACGGCCCCAACACTTGTATTTTGTTATTAAAATAACAAAATAATAAAAAATTATTTAATGTAATGATCTGCTCAAATTTTATCTTTTATTTAATGAGAATATGTCTAATACAAATTTGACACCCAAGTCTATCAATATTATAGCGAAAAAATCTGGGTTTGCGCTATTTTGCCTAAGTAAATATTACCTGATGTTCATCCTCATCTTGATCTGCAGGACCTTCGCTTTCACAATGGGGGCAGCTCCATTTGCCTTCAGGGGCTTCATCAAGTTCAGGCTCAAGACATACCAAGTGATAAGCTCGCGGGCAAGTGTCGCACAGAATAATTTCTCCGCCTTGTTGACAAACTTCACAGTAATCTTGATGCTAATAAAAAGATATGAAACTTGATAAAAATTTCAAATACAAAATAGTAAAGTACTGTGATAGCTTAAAATTTTCTAATATGTAGATATGCACCATATGTCACATATATTAATTTGCAACAAATACATAAACCAAGCCTAATTAAATTAAAAAATAAAACATTTTTTTTTAATAATTATTAACAAGCCCGAGCAACAGCAGTTCTGATTTGGTTTAATTTTGCATCATATTACAATATTTAAACGATTTTAAGTAGAATTTGTAAGTGTTACTTAATATGTATGTAGATTCTTGTTTTGAATGCTCATTTTATGCCCTTAGTTTTTGAAGATTCTTTTCTAAATTTTGGTAATAATTCTAATGATTTTTTCGTAAATAATCTTATGCATGGACCATGGTGCGGAAAAAAACTGGGACATTAAAATCCAGTTAGGGTCTCCTGGTCTATAGGAAATCGCATTTCCTATATTTTGCATTTTTTGACGTGGCTGTTACAAAATTGCATTAAAGCCATATTGTCGCGTTAAATTATTTTAATTAATTTCAAATCATACTACTACTAAGTTTTTTATTGGTTGCCCAAATGGCCTTCAACCAAAGTCCTTTAGCCATTAGCCAAATCATTGTATTTTCACGATGAAATTATTTCGTGTAATGACGTCACAAATGTCACTTATTGAAAGTATTAAAAAAAAGGATTGACAGTTTATATTATGTCAAATGTATTCTTATGGTGGTTTTTGTTTTTACAATAAAATGGTGACATGAAAGAAGCTGCTGATGTAACAGTATAGCATCCATAATAAAGTTACTAAATTTTTAAGACACAATAGGTTTAATTCTGATGTAAACGACTTGAATTCATAATTTTAAATTCATCTATATCGCGACTTTATAAACAATGACGTAAATGATAAAATCGTGATTTAAAATTATTTTGAAATATTTTAGGGCAAAAATATGACTTAACTTTGACGATATTAAAACATAATTATCTAATAGACCAGGCGATAAATCCAGATTTTGTTGTCCCAGTTATTTTCGGTATGATGGGAATTATGTATTTTTTTAAATTGACACATCGCTCATCTGGAAGAAAAGTGACAAGTCAAAAAATAATTTCTTTCATAATTAAGCTGTTAGTTTTAAATGGTAAATTTAAACATCTGTAGATTATAAAGAAAAACAATTGATAAGTAACTGTTTTTAATTGTGTAACTAGCAAGTAAGGATTTTTGGAGCCACTTAAACAACATAACTAAAATTATGCATTTTTTGAGATGTGTCACTTTTCTTCTGGAGTGCTATATTTAAAAGCCTAAAGTCAGCTCCCTTTTAAAACTTCAAAATATTAAATTTTAATACCAATTAGGTTTATTTTAATTATGCTCTTAGAACAGTTGTGTTTAGGAGATTCTCACCTCATATGGTTCTTCATCCTTTTGCTTAGTCTTCTTTTTTCTCTTAGTCTTTACACCAATCTTGGTCTTAGCCTTACGTCTAGGTGTAGGTTCATCAGCTGATTCAGAAGGTGCTTTAGATGAACCAGCATCATTATTATCACTAAAAAACAAAACATATGGATGGGTACCTTCAACAATATATTTTAGTGCTTTAAAAGTTGATATAAACAACGAAATAATAGTATATTATATACTGTGAGTGAGAAGAGAGCTATTATTATTTTTTTATGACAAGTTTTATAAACCATTTTTTTATAATGGCTTGAGTGATGAATAAAGATTACTTTACTTTATTTTACCGGATTATATGCATTTGCATATTTTGCCGTTTCCATGGGTAACAGCAAATTTTCAGTAAAATATGGGTAAAAAAAAACCTATCATTTAATTTATTAATTCTATTAATATTCTGCCAATTTTTATGCATATTTCATAAATTTTATGTTGCATATACCTAATACGGTCCCTAGTTATAACAAAGTTTTACTTATACAACCAAATAAAAATACAAATTTAAAAATCACAATTACTCTTTTTAAATTTATAACATCCCCCTGCAATTATTACTTTGATTAGAAAAATACCAGCCCAAAAAATGGTACAAAAAAAAATGAATATGTACCTTGATTTTGACTTTGGCTCATCAGCATCTTGCAGCATCTGTTCAAACTCAGCATCTGAGTCCTTACCGGATCCCTCGTTACTGCCTTCATCTTCATCCGAGCTACCTCTCTTTCTTTTGCCTATTTTGATTTTAAGTGTTGGTACTTTAGATGCTTTTTACCTTTTGGTCCGGGTTTCCGGCCGCGTTTTTTCTTTTCTTTGAATGTTGACAAACTGAAAGAATGAATATTTAAATGGAGTTTCAATTTATTTTGTATAATTTTAAATAAGTTATGAGTTTTATGTACAATAAATGAATTTGGTTTTATTATATGTATATTCATCACCCACATTTATATGCAATGGTCTATAGTAATAAATAATAAATAAATAAATAAATAGTAGGAACCAGAGTTGGGTCGTATTCGAATACTCAGTTTTCTGAATAGTATTCTGAATAGTATTCAGATTATCCAAAAGCTAAAGACAAGATTCCTACAAGAATACAAGATTGACACCACAGCAGTTTGGTCGGGAAACCGCATTTATATTCTTATGTTCGATATTGAAGACCCTAATGCAGCCTCCCCTACAGCCCCACTCGACAACACTAATAATGTCCAATTTAACTGATATTAAAATTTTGTACACAAACATAAACAGCTATAAGAATAAAAAATTAGTCATCAACAACTACATTGAGAAAAATAATATTAACTGTGCCCTTTTTGTAGAAAGTAAAACCGATTCAGAGACTAACACTAACTATAAAAATTGGAGAATAATACAGAGAAATGGAAACATAGTAAACCATAATGTACGAGGAGGAAGTCTAATACAAGCAGACCCAAAACTTAAAATAGGAACAGCTAACCCTCCCAGAATAAACAACCCTCTAAACGAAGCTACCCATTTTACTATTCCATTCAAAGAAGATAAATTACATATTTTTCTCATTTACATTCACCCTACTTCTCCCATAGAGCAAACAATTTTTATTAATGCTGCCCTGTACAAATATGCCATAATAATAGGAGATTTTAATTTTAATTCAGGAAAGGAGAAACAGCTTAAAGATTTTTTAAATAACTCGCAATTTCTAAAAGTCGACACTCCGCCAACGTTCCTAATGCAACATAATCCTGATTCTACGCCAGATGCAATGTTAGTCACCAAAAGCATAAAAAACAACATATTGAATGTGGATGTGCACCCTGACCTCGGTTCGGATCACTTGTCCATTGAAGTTTTATTTAGTATGGCAATACATCCAGCAAATGAAGAAGTAAAACTAAACTTAAAACGCTGTAACATGGCTGAAGTTAACAAAGAAATCATGCAATACGTAACACCACTTGCAAACTTAGAAATTACTAAGAAGAGAATTTCAGAGTTTCAGGAAAAATTGTCAAGTTTGGTTATAAAACACACTCCCACACAACCAATTAGATTTTATACACATGCACTTCCTCCTTTTATTTTAAGGTTAATAAAACGAAAAAGACAAATGTACAGAGAATATAGATCAAATCCATCTCCTCAGGCTAAAAGACAACTAAACGAATATAATAAAAATATACAGAAAATGGTACAAGAATATAGAACACACAAATGGATAGAAGCATGTAAAGAAATTCAAAAACAAAGGGGACGCAACTACTGGCAGCAAATAAATAAGCTATCAAAATATAAAAACAAATTGGTCATCCCTCCACTGGAATCTGAAGGAAAAAACTTTATTGAAACTAATGACAAAGTCCAAATACTGGCCAAACATTTTGAAAAAGCATTTACTGAAACTCTTGATCCAAATTTTGACCAATACCAGTTTGAAGTTGTAAATGAGTGGTATACAAACTTTTTACCCTGAGACCTAATAATTACAATCAAGATTATCACCATATTAATCAAACCACCTACTTTTCTATAGTTAATGAAGGAAAAAATACAGCACCAGGCAAAGACAATATCTCGAAAAATATAATCAAAAGGCTAGAAAAACCGGTCCACCTATACATTATGCGTATATATGAATTCTGCCTAAATTTTCATTATTTTCCTGAAGAATGGAAAGAGGGAAGTACAGTACCGATCCCAAAACCAAACACTGACCATTCACAGCCTTCAAACTACAGGCCCATCACATTATTACCAAATATAGGAAAGAACTTTGAAAAAATAATAAAAAAATTCTTGCAACTCGGGTAGGACATGCAATCCCAAGGTACCAGTTTGGATTTACAGACGAGTCTTCAACCAGTCTTCCTTTAACTATTTTGTCCTCAAATATTCAAACTACACGCCTACAAAAAAACTATAGTGCAGCATTATTTTTAGACATTAATAAGGCATTTGATAGCGTATGGCACAAAGGACTTCTTTTTAAACTGAAACAGTTAAATTGTGACGAATATTTAATTTTTCTTTTAAAGGATTATCTAGAAAATCGGACAATACAAATTAAAATTGGTAATGTTATGTCTACAAAAATCCTAATTAAACAGGGAGTACCTCAGGGCTCTCCCCTATCACCATTACTGTACAATATCTATTGTCACGATATATACAACTATGACAAAATACACAAGGAAGAAGTTATTCCAACATCATATATTCTCCAGTTTGCTGATGACACAGCTTTAATCGTCCATCAAAAAACCTTAAAAAAAACTGTTCAAGAGCTTCAAAATTTAATAAATAGAACAACAGTATGGTTCAAAAATGGAGACTTAAACCAAACCCAAATAAATCACAATTTGTATTATTTCACCATCAAATTAAAGATAACTCTCCTACAGTAATAATTGACAACCAACCTATTTTACCAAAGCAGTCTGCAAAATACCTGGGAATGACAATCGACTATAAACTTAATTTCAACGAACACATGAAAACCATCAAGAAAAAGACTATATTAAGAGCTAAGCACTTTAGAAGTCTAACTTACAAAGGTCATGGCATAAATGTAAACATAGCATCCACCATATATCAATCAATTTGTAGACCACTTTTGGAATATGGACACCCAGTCATGCTAAACCTCCATAATAATGCCAGAAAAACTCTAGAAGTAGCAGAAACAACATCCTTAAGAGCCATTACAAGAATGAGACACCCCATAAATATATTGCATAACCCACCAAATATACTTCTCTACGAAACAACAAAAATTCAACCAATATTGCAACGTTTAAAACATCTCACAACAAATTTCATATCAAAACAATTCAACTTAGATACTATTCAAGATTTTTGCCTAAAACGAACTGAAGAAGAAAAAAGACAACAAACACATAAATATCCTTTAAGAACAATATATGAAGAACTAGAACACTTAATTTGATAAACAAAATCGATGCCCAATATGACTTTTTTTTTTTTTTTTTTTAATTATATAAATTGTTTAAATTCACTTTTGATTTCAATGCATTTATAATAATAACAAATTGTTAATAACATTAGGCTGAAGGACCTCGGTCAATAGCCATTTGATGTAATGTAATTTTTGCTTATGTCAATAAATAACTTTTAAGTAAGTA